>APFE030455120.1:26758-74014 GCA_000404065.3 Pinus taeda | reverse complement strand
AATGAAGAATTCCCTACTCTGGATATCAGAAGAAAACATCAAAATGAATAAATGTTCAAGACATAATGTACTTAAACAAATTCTATAATAACATTCCAGTTATTTCATTCAAATTGGAAAACATGTATGTATGTGAAATACTTAAGAAAATAACAATTTAAAAAATGAAATATACTTCACTGAAGTGGGCCAACACATGAATCCTGTAATGCAATGCCTTTATTACTCAGTCCAATATGCTGACTTGAAAATGTTACAACAAACCCTCAGGTTTTAGATCAATATAACTATAGAAATGTTCAACAATCCACACCTAATACTTCAAATTATGAAGTATTTATACAAAAAACTATTACAAAATATCCTAAACTATTTTTGGCATTATTCAAGGAAAAAATAAATATCTTCATGTAAGAAGATAGAGATAGATATGTAACTGATGTGACCTGTCTCTCTTTTTTTGCTTGTTGTTGGCTTTCCTTTGATATTATGCTGATTTTTTTCTCTTGTTGTTTGCTATCTTGCTGACTGTCTCTTATACTTCCTTTCACTGATACTCTTTCATCTTTAAACTCTGTTACTGCTATGTTTATGTTTTAACCTTGATTGCACTTTTACATGTTTTACTTTTAATCTTCATAGTAAATCATTCAATTTTTCCCAAGACTCTGCATCTAGTAATTTAATATTTACCATTCTTCTATAGATTTCATCTGTTTTTGTGTATTTTGCAAAAGTAGGCTTGTTTATAAAGAGATGTTTTATCTCATGTTGGAGGTATAAGAGGTTCTCAAAAGTCTGATAGAGCACTTTTCCTATAGGAATTCCTTTCATAGAGGAATTGTTGGCTTGTTCCTTTGCCACTTCTCTGATTTTCTTATCATAGTCTTCATGTGGCATTAACTTGTCATTAATCACCAATGGATTAGGCAGAACTTTCTTTCTCAAAGCATCAAATTTCACCATAAACCTGGCTTTGCTAGCTCCATTGTTTGGCATTTATCCTCAAGTTGTATCATCATGTTCCTCTTGGTGATTACCTTCTTTACCTCTAGTATGGTCTCAGTTCTGTCAGCTATTCCAAGCTCCTGCAATTCATACTTGAGGTTTCTTCTGGCTTATTCCCAACTTCGTCTCTCACCCTTTGAATTGCCTCACCAACCTCTTTGACCAAACCATTCTGCTCAAATATGAGCTGTATAGATGGCCAAATATCATTGACAAAGTCAATGATATTGACCCATAAAAGTTGTTTTCTTGGGCTAGTGGCTCTTTCAATGTCAATTCTTTCTCTAATTTTTGTGTCCTTTCATTCAATCTATTTGAATTCTGTGTTTCATTCTTATGCATGATTTGAGCCAGTTTCTTTTCATCCTCTAGACTTTTTGTTTGTCCTTTAAGTCTATTTATTTCATTTGTTTGGATGGACATATCTTCCATGGCTTTGATCAGTTTACTTGCTTCATCATTAGGATGAGCTGATGCTGTTGTTGAACATGTTGCTGATGTAGTTGTTGATGCAGTGGGAAGTGTTGCAACTACTAGAGTTGATGTGGCCACTGAAGTTTCCAAAGTAGAAGGAACTGTTGTAGTAATTGTAGGAATACCAGTGATACTAGTTGCTTCCATGCTAGACTATTTGTCATGCACTAACTTATCCATCTCATTTTCCATTTTTTTTAATTGAGCATTTAACTGAAGAATGAGGTTCATCATCTCATCTTTTTGGCTTTGATTCTCTAGAACTTCCTTGGTATGTGGATATTCAGAAGGAGGCAATTTCAGCTACTTCTTCAGTGCAGAAATGTATTCATTCTTATTTTTTATGAGCTTTTCTGCTAGCTTGATGTCATTTGGATTATAGCAAATATCAATAATCAAGTATTCTAGTGATTTAATTATGTTATCCTTTGCTTGTGAGGATGCCTTCTCTAGTTTAAAATGTGCTATGATATTCTCTAGAGAATTTTAGCTTTGTAGCTTATAGGGAGTGAGATGGCATCCATACACCCTTATTTCAGCATGGTTCTGGTATATATACCAGTCTCCTATTCTACTGTGTTTGGACAACTGTAAAAATTTCTTTATCTCATTATTGATCCTGGGTTGATTGCTACTGCTTAGCATGTTAACCACTAGGTGAACAAATGAATCAACGAACTCCTTGTAGCAGAAGACAATGGAATATTTTTAGATTAAGGGTGTCCAAAAGATAATAGATCTATGATTTCCCTTAGTGTCTAGATTTTGGATGTTAACTGGAAACCTTTATGATTGGAAATATAGGAACATATGGAAAAATACTGAAGGGTATTTGAATAATCTTTCATCTGGCAATCTGATCAATTGATCATGGATTATGTTTGCTAAGAACTGGGAAAAATTGAAAACTGTAGCTGGAGGCTTGCCTGGGCAAAAAATAGAAAGGAAGACAAGTATAGGCTCATCTACATGTTCATTAGTGGTATATCCTAGAATACAAGATAGAATGGTTACAATTTGTCTGGCCCTCTCAAAGAAAATAGTGGCAGAGTATGGAGGACTGTCTGTAGGAATATGGGCCTCTTATAGGATGAAATTATGAAAAATTTGAGATCTCTTGGGATGGTTCAACTTTAAGTACAAATCAAGTAGGTTTTCAATAGAAAATGGGGTTTCATTAGGCTTTGGCTGGATCTGTAACATTTCATTGATTGACTCTATAGTGATTGTGAACAAGATTTGTTGGTTATGAGAGACTATGGCTTTTTGACTTGGGATATAGTAGAGTTGTTATAGGTGGATGATTTTTGGGAATTGGTACACCTATGGGAACAAGTATTTGGGTAGATTTGGTTCCCATAGATGAATGTCATCATTCTGGTTGAGGAATTTGTCTTTACTGTAGTAGTGGAGTTTCAATAGATGGCTAGGGGAGGCTGTGTCTTTGATTTGGAAATATCTGTCGGCGAATGGGAGGTGGTCAATATCCAGGTGAGGGGTTTGTGTAGGAATTTACAGGGCAAGTTCCTCATACAGAACACCAGAAGGACACCGCTCACAAACAGATCATAGATCAATACACCAGTATTTTGACGTGGTTAAAACCCTCAGAGAGGGAAACAGTCCACGGCCTGCGCCAACGTGGCTACTACAGGCAATTTATTAATAAAAGAATGAAAATTTACATAAGCTTCTATCATGCACGGTTAACCTACAAATGACCCTCCATGCGCTTTAAATAGAATTCATGGACCAATCGGGTGTCAAGCCACGGATCAAGTGTCGGTAATACCGAGGAGAGAATGAACCGTCGGATCACTACATATCGTGACCGTCGGATTGTAAGTTACAAAATGTCCAACGGTAAAGAAACACACTTTACCTAACTCTATACTAGACCAAGTTGAACTTAACTATTCCTATGTGTCGGAATATCCTAACATCCCCCCTTAAGAACAACTTGGGATAGGATTGAAGGATTTACAAATATGACACAATAGGAGAAGGAAGGAGGCACTAGAGCCTATCCCCCCTTAGTGACAACTTCCTGAACTCCCAGCATATATCGAAGTTTAGTGAACTTCGCCTCTGTGAGAGCCTTTGTGAAGATGTCTGCAACCTGATCATCTGTTGAACAATATTGCACTTCAAGAACATGGTCATGAATGAGCTTTCTGATGAAGTGCATGTGAAGTTCAATGTGTTTGCTGCGCTGATGCTGAACTGGATCTTTGCAAAGCTGAATGGCACTTTGATTATCACACCAAAGTGTAGTCGGATGCTGCTGCTCAAAGCCCAATTCTGATAGGATCTGACGAAGCCACAAGGCTTCCTTACTAGCTTCCACGGCACCACGATACTCTGCTTCTGCTGACGAAAGAGAAATGGCAGCCTGTTTCTTACAAGCCCATGTAATAGGTCCTGAACCAAGAGTGAAGACATAACCGGCAGTAGACTTCCGATCATCAGGGTCACCAGCCCAATCAGAATCAGTGAAACCAACTAATAGAGGAGTTGCTTTGGCACTGTAATGAATCCCAAACTGTATTGTACCTCGAACATAACGAAGTATTCTTTTAGCTGCTTTCCAATGACTTTCACGGGGGTTTTGCAAAAAACGAGCAACAAGGCCAACAGCAAAGGAAAGGTCAGGACGAGTATGGGTTAAATACAAGAGTTTTCCTACAAGTTGACGGTATAAGGTAGCATCAACTTCAGGAGAAGTACAAGAGACTGAAAGTTTGACTCCAGACTGAAAGGGAGAAGGAGCTGGCTTACAATCTTCCATGTGAAAATGACGAAGAATATCACAAGCATACTTGGACTGGGAAAGGGAAATACCCTCCTTGGATTGCAAGACTTGAAGACCGAGAAAATAGTGTAAGTGTCCTAAGTCTGTCATTTCAAATTTCTTTTTAAGGCTGGACTTCACATGGTTTATAAGGTTGGGATCACTACCAGTAAGAATAAGATCATCAACATAAAGAACAAGGATGATAAGAGAGTTTCCCACTTTCTTGGTGTAGACAGTATTGTCAGAATAACACCTAGAAAAGCCAGATTCTAAAAGAAAGCTATCCATTTTGGCATACCAAGCCCGAGGAGCTTGCTTGAGACCATAAAGAGATTTCTTAAGTCGACATACAAGGCTGGAGTCTGTTTGGATGAAGCCAATGGTTGTTCCATATAGATTTCTTCATGCAAGTCCCCATGCAAGAAGGCAGATTTAACATCCATCTGATGGACTTCCCATTTTAAAGAGGCAGCAAGGGAAAGAACAAGGCGGATAGAGTTCATTTTGGCAACAGGGGAGAAGGTTTCAGTGTAGTCAATGCCTTCAACCTGTGAAAAGCCCTTAGCAACAAGACGAGCTTTATGTTTATCAACTTTCCCATCTGGTCCATACTTGGTTCTGTAAACCCATTTACATCTAACAAGTTTGCGTCCCTTTGGTAGAGGAACAAGATCCCATGTATCATTTGCCAACAATGAATGATATTCTTCATTCATAGCTGCTTCCCAATGTGGATGGCCTGAAGCTTCTGCAAAAGTGTCAGGATCATGATTTACTGGAGTTTGAGCCAGTAAAGAAGAGGCTCTTTCAAACTGAGAACGTGTACGTTGCTGATCTGTAGGATCACCGGCAATATCACCTGCTGCATCTTGAGTAGTACGGACCCATCTTGGAAGTGAAGGAGCTGAAGGAGCTGAAGGAGCTGAAGGATGATCCTGAGAAGGTGGTGGAGGATTATCATCCTCACTTTCATCATCTGAAGAAGAAATGCTTTCAAAAGTAGAAGAGATAGGAAGAGGTGGCACATTTGTCGGACTAGGCTCGCAGGCCGATTTATTTTCATCAAATTTTACATCTCTTCTAATGATAACATTTTTGGACTTAAATGGAATAAGTCTATAACCTTTTACATCTTCAGAATATCCAACAAAAGTACATTTCTCACTCATAGGTTCTAAAGCTTTATGCTTTTCATCTGGAATATGGGCCCATGCTTCACTTCCAAAAATACGAAAGTGACTTACATCTGGTTTAATGGAACTCCAAGCTTCTTCTGGAGTGATATTCTTTAGAACCTTAGTAGGAGTGCTATTTATTATATAATTTGCACAATTAATTGCTTCGGCCCAAAACTAAGACTGAGTCCTTTAGATTGCAGCATACAATTAGCCATTTCCTTTAAGGTGCGATTTTTCCTTTCAGCTACACCATTTTGTTGTGGAGTGTATGGAACAGTATGTTGCATTTGAATTCCATTTTCGGTGCAAAAGTTGATGAATGTGTTTTTAACATATTCTCCACCATTATCAGTTCTTAGCTTAAGAATTTGATGTCCAGATTGTTTTTCAACAAAGGCTTTGAAGGCCAAAAATGTGTTAAATACTTCGCTCTTGAGTTTTAAGAAGTATACCCAAGTGCGTCTGGAGAAATCATCAATGAAAGTTAAGAAATACTTGCAGCCAGAGAATGAAGCAACAGGAAGTGGACCACATAAATCACTGTGCACAAGCTGTAAAGGGGCTGAGGCGTGCCAAGAGGCACGTTTTTCAAAACTGTCCCGATGATGTTTTCCGAGTACACATCCGGAACAAACCCCATCTCTGCAAGATACCATTGGAAGACCTGTCACCATATTTTTTTTACATAGATTCTGAAGGGAGCGATAGTTTAAGTGACCAAATCGCTCATGCCAAAGTTTGCTCACTTCATCATTATGAGCAACAAATACTGAGGGAAGATTTGATGACCCAAAGTTGTGAAACTTATACAACCTTGTGGAATCATCACAATACCAGTAGCTAGAATCTGTTTAGGATCTCTTAGATCCTTGATTACAACATCATGAGCTGAAAATTCAACAATTTTACCTTCACCTGAAGAGTTTTCCTGATATAACAGATAGAAGGTTTGCTGGATAAGGTTGGAACACATAATACATCATTGAACTGACCATTGTCTAGATGAACAGTTCCAGTCCCTACAACATTAAGAGATCTATCATCACCAACATATATATTTTTGGTGTTACAATCATGTAAAGAAGAAAACATGGCTTTGTTTTTGGCCATGTGATAAGAGGCTCCAGAATCAATGAGCCACTCATGAGAATGAGAAGAAGAAGATACATTTAATGCATAACCAGACTGAGATGATTGACAACGACATGCAGAAAGTGCCATTCCTGAAGATGAAGTTGAAGTTGAAGTAGAAGAATGCTCCACATGGATGTTATGTTTCTTCATTGCGGCTTCCAAGGCTTCCATCTTCTTAAAGCATTTAGATTCTAAGTGGCCATCTCGATTACAAAAGTTACAATGTCTATCAGTCTTCTTCCATTTGTTTTTATTGGTCTTATCATTTTGCTGAAATGATCTTTCATTTTGAGAGTGAGTTTGCTTAGGACCCTTGTTTGGTTTAGGACCATTCTTTTTAGGATATGACTTCTTAGGATTCTTTAAATTTGGTTGCTGCTGGGCGGCTAACGCTTTCTTGGAAGAGTTTCCAAGATTAAGAAGACCAAGGTGTAAGAGTTTTTCTTGTTCTCTTATTAAAGAATCACAAAAAGAGTCAAAGGAATGGCCTTGTAGTCTTTTCCTTGACAAATGAAAGCTTCCCTTGTAGAATGGAAGGTGGAAACAAATACAGAGTAGGCTGGTCCCAACTTAGTAAGGATGGAATAAATAAGGTTACTATCTGTTTTCTTAACCTTAACACCTTCCAAGAGATATCTAAGGGTCTTGAATTTGCACAAGAAATCTTCAATGCAAGAAAAATTATTAGGATCCAATGTAAGCAACTCATTTTCAAGTTGATGGGCTCTAATTTCATTTTTAATCCCAAAAACTTTAGTGATTTGTTCCAATGCTTCATGAGGAGTATCAAGTTCTGCAATATGGAATCTAAGATCAGGAGAAATAGACATCCCTATCAAACCACGTGCTTGATTTTGTCTATTTTCCCATTTTGCAACCTTGTCTTCATCTTTTGGTTTCTTCTCTTGGCCCGTGGCTATTCTGTAGAGACCTTTACTTCTAAGTAAATCTTCCATGTAGGATGCCCATTGGAAGTAGTTAGTGCTGTCAAGAATGACTTGGCATGGACTTTCCATTTAAAACAAAACTGAAGATGAAGATGCTGAAAGTAAGTGTTCCAATGGATAGATCTCAAAAAATTAGGCTGTTTAAAAAAAACGGCTCTAAAAAAGGCTTCTGGATGAAGAAGTTATGGCTTTTTGAAAAAAAACTTGTTGAAGTTTCCGGCAAAGTGCGCGAATGTGCGGGAATGAGAAAAAAAAACGCCCCCACAAAATGGAGATTTGAACCCAAGACCTCTACTCTCTTAAAATAGCTTTGAACCAATTGATCTATACAAAAATTTGAGAGAGAGAGAGAGAGGGGGGGGGGGGAGAGAGAGAGAGAGAGAGAGAGGGGGGTGGGGGCTTTGGTTTGCGTACTTACCTTGAGAAACCTCTTTTTCCCTACAAAACACAAAACACAAAACCCAACACGGACATGCAAAGAAAAACGAACCTTATGGCTTGAAGTTAGCTTTACCCAAAAAACTAAATATTTAAAAAAAATTAGCTTTAGCCGAAAAACTAAATATTTTTCTCAATGTTTCTGATTTTCCGAGATCACACTAAGGTGCAGGGAAAAGAGCATACGCATGAGAAAAAAAAATCTTCCTTTCTGTTTCTGATTTGCCCAGATCGCACAGAGTCGCAGGGCAAAGAGCATACGCAGAAATGAAAGGTATAGATCCGGTTAAAAAAAACTAAATAAACCGAAACCGAAATAAGCAGAGAGAAAATAACAGTAAACTGCAAATAAAGACTGTATACCTCCAGATCTTAAAAATGACGCAGATAGGGCTACCGGAAACCTTTTCGCGTGAAACGAAAGGGGTTCCTCACTGGAACAGATGCTCCGAACACAACAGAGCAGTCCTCTCGGCACGAAAGCAGTCAGAAACAGTAGATCTAGGAAACGACAGCCGCATGCAGTTCTACCGGCTTCAGATTTGGATCACAAACGGACGCGGCCCTCAAATAGCTCTGATACCATGTAGGAATTTACAGGGTAAGTTCCTCAGACAGAACACCAAGAGGACACCGCTCACAAACAGATCACAGATCAATACACCAGTATTTGACGTGGTTAAAACCCTCAGAGAGGGAAACAGTCCACGGCCTGTGCCAACGTGGCTACTACAGGCAATTTATTAATAAAGAATGAAAATTTACATAAGCTTCTCTCATGCACGGTTAACCTACAAATGACCCTCCATGCGCTTTAAATAGAATTCATGGACCAATCGGGTGTCAAGCCACGGATCAAGTGTCGGTAATACCGAGGAGAGAATGAACCGTCGGATCACTACATATCGTGACCGTCGGATTGTAAGTTACAAAATGTACAACGGTAAAGAAACACACTTTACCTAACGCTAACCTAACTTTATACTAGACCAAGTTGAACTTAACTATTCCTATGTGTCGGAATATCCTAACAGTTTGCAGGGGTTTTTCATTCAGAATGCTTTAGGAACCCATAAATTTGTTTATTTTATTGAATTAATCACTATCTGGCTTAAGGAGTAAGCTTAGGACCTCTAGAATAGTGTGAAAGATGAATACAGTCTATAGAAAAGGGTTTTTTTGGATGCACAGTGGCTTTCTTTAGTTTGGCAAGGCTTTTAATTAGTTCAATTGATTAACCTATTATAAACAATGTGTAGAGCTTAAGTACAGGGCCTTTCTGGTACTTTTAGGAATACCTAGAGAATGAAGATTTGGTATGCAGATAGGTTCTTTGGGGGAAGCGAAGGTTTCTGAGGATTCAATGGTCTTTATGCTGCTTCAAATCAGAGTTTGTAGCATATTCAGGGCGTAAATGGGTTAAAACAGTTGAGCAGGGTTTCTAGCCTTTAGAATTGGTCGGTAGAGGTTCTTTGCAACATAATAACAAAAAAAAGAATGGAAAGGGTGGCTTTTTGGTTTTTAACCAACAATGGTTAACCTTTGGGCACGAGATTAAGTTTGAACAATAAGTGGTTTCATCTTACATGAAGAGGTGGTATTATGGTTCATCGCACTGTTTTTTAGTGGTAGGTGGTATTTTTTGAGAGGACACGATATAACGTGGGGCTTCCACGTAGCAAAAAGGTGGGCGGGGAAAACCGCAAATATCGCGTGCTTTTGAGATATTAAGGATCAGATTCAGAGCGCGCGATATGGGATGCAGGCCGTTGGATCTGGAGGCAGGTGATCGGAGGGTTATCGTGTGGCAAGGTTGCGAGGGATGAGTCGGGGTGTGAGGTCAGGTTTCTTTAAAATGTAACGGGAATTAATATATGCGATGGGTATTAAAAGAAAGTGGGGACCATGGGTTATACGACAGAGGGTTATAATATAGTGGGAGGGTTAAATATATAAAAGCTATAGGTTAGAATAATAGAAAGGGTTTGGGGAATACGAGAGTATATGTTTAGAAAAAATTTGGAATAAGTTAAAAGGGTATCGGGGGCGGGGGGGGGGGGGGGCGGGTTCAATGGGGGCTTGATATATTTTAACTTTTTTAAACTTAGGGTAAGGGGGTTTTAGTGGGTTTACAGGGGAAAATTAGATGAAATAAGGGAAAAGGTAGAGTGATTGGGAAGGGATATTTTTACAAGGGGAAATGAAGAGGGAAGGGTCCTTTGGAATCAAGAAGGGGAAAATATTAGGGAATGAAAAGTAATGAAGGGTTAATGAAGGGACATTAAAAATTTAGACATGTAAGGGGTTTAGTGAAATGAGAGGAAATTAGTGAATGAGCTTTAGTATTCAGGCCTAAAATTATATAGAACTTTTAGGGTAAATACCCAAAGTAATATACAAATTTTGTGAATGTCCTCTTTCTTTGATAATTCTTCCTGCACATGAAACACAGATTTAAGAATGATGAAGGTGCATTCAAGCTAGCAACCTTATGCCTTCCAAAACCTCTTTTACCTACCCTTTATATACCCTAGCATTTTCTATTCATTTATTGGGTGCATTTGAGCTTGCTAACCCTTTATTTTTTTTCTTTGATAAGCAAATTATCTAATTCTAATCTTATAACTTCCAATGGCTCAGATTAAACTAATGAGCTCATTATTATTCTCTACCTAACTACTGATCTACCAAGATTAAACAGTTTGGCTAGATCTTTATTCTCTATCTATCATCATGAAATTTAAAGCATGAATGGATCAAGATTAAACTATTTGACCATCATGGATTGTGGCATTTTTGACAAGCTGCACATAATCTTATTTCGCCAAGTAAAGTAAAAATTAGTGTCATTTGAATTTGCATCACTTTCAGAATTTATTTTTTATCTCTTTTTGGTGGGGTTCATATTCTATTTTATTTTTTGATCCTTTTATTTTAGTCCTTTGATTTTTCTTTTAGGACTTACCCTCTTTACATTTTTTATTTTTAATATGGAAAAAAATTTTGCAAAAAGAAAAAGCATGTACAATATTACAAGACTAATCATAGCCAATTCAAAATTATGAATCCTATTATTATAGTACCATAACAATGGCTCCACATGGGGATGTCATTTCCTAGTGAAATGTCAAGAACTTTAAGATCAGTACCCTTTGAAACTTTGGCTGTGCTTGCCTTGTAACTACTTTTCTATGATCTACTTTATTCATACGTATGATGGTGCACCTTTCAAATCTTAGGGCCTTCTCTTCGGGCTTCAACCTCAAAATATAATCTTCCAATCCAATCTAAACTTTGCAATGTTATGTACAATGAGAAAAGTAAACAAATGAACTAATGTTAATTTGGGGACAATTAATGCTTCAAAAGTATACCATTGATTGGTCCACCTAGTAGATCTGTTCCATCTAAATGCTTCAAGAAAAATGCATTGTTATCTATGTAACCATAAATGATATAAGGGCCTTGCCATAGGAAATCAAATTTACCATGTTTACCTTTTTCTTCTCTTTTGGAATCCCATTTGAGTTCTTTGTCACCTATGTAAAAATCATCAGCATTGGTTTTCTTGTCAAAAATATTTTTGAATTTATCTTGGATCACGTGGGATTTGACATAGACTTCTTCCCTGGTGTGCTACAAATGTATTTTTTGATTTATCCTCCTTTGGATATCATTAGATTCTACCAGCAGTTCTTGAACCATTTTCATCACTGGTGCTCATAAAGAGGATGGAAAAACAACATCCATTGCATATACTAGTTGATAAGGAGATGTACCAATGGACTTTTTTATAGCGAGTCTGTCTGCCCATAAGGAATTAACCAACCTTTTGTTCCAGGTCTTCTTATTATCTTCTAATAGTTTCTTGATGATATTAACAAGGCTTTTGTTTGAATATTTTGCAAGCCCATTGGCTTGAGGGTAATAGGCAGTAGAATGGCCAAGGGTAATGTGATATCTGTTACAAACGTTTACCATCTTCTTAGATTTGAAAGCAGCTACATTATCAGTAATGAACTATTGTAGGCATCCAAATCTTGAAAGGATATTGTTTTCAAGGAATAAGATGATGACATAATCAGTGGCTTGTCTAGAAGGGATGGATTCTATCCATTTAGTAAAGTAATCAATGGATGTCAAAATCCATTTATGTTGGGCTGAGGAGGATGGGTGAAGTTCTCCAATGAAGTCTAGACCCCATTGCCGAAATGGCATTTCTGTGGAGATGGGTTTGAGGGGTAATGATAAGAGTTTCTTCTTGCCTTCAAATATTTGGCACTTGTGATAGGAGGTCACATATTTTTTGACATCTGCAAAAAGGGTGGGCCAGTAAAAACTTGCCCTTAAAATCTTATCAGCAATTGTTTTTCAGTATAGGTGTCCTCCACAATCTCCTGCATGAAATTCCTGCATGACTTTCTCAAATTCATCTTTTAATAAACAATTTAACAAAATGCCACCATTATCTTTCTAAAATAAAGTATTGTTTATGATACAATATTTCATTGATTTCATTTTAAGGAATCTACCTTTAGTTCTAGATAAACTAGGAGGAGCTTGTAAATTTAGTAAAACAAATATGATATCTATATACCAAGGTGAATCTAAAAAAGCTTCACTGATCTGTGGAGTCGCCATCTCTTCCTGATCATCTAGAGCACCAATGAAATTTATATCTAAGGCCTAACAGTTTGATTCAGCCATGAGTTTAGCTAAACCTTGGCCTTTGATTAGTTTTGTGGGCTTTATTTCAATATCATATTCTAAAATAGTGGCGATCCATTTACCTCTCTTTCCATCAGGCCCATCCTATGTTAGGATGTCCTTTACTACTGAATTTGGAACATATGCAATAATATGTGAGTATAAAATATACACTCTGAAATCCTTTATGGCTTCTACTAAAGAAAGAGCTTGTTTTTCCATTATATTATACTTTAGTGTAGCATCTCTCAAATATTTGCTGAAAAATGCAATAGGTTGTTCATAACCATGATCATTCCTTTGCAACAAGACTGCTGCAATAGTGTGTTTTAAAGCAAAAGAAAAAACTATAAAACCTTTTTTGAAATGAGGACTTATGAGGACATGTGTTTTAGTAAGGGATTCTTTGATTGCCTCTAAAGACTGCTCAGCCTCTACTGTCCACTTAAGTGTTGAATATTTCTTTAACATGTTATTCAATTCTCTCATTAGTTCTGCTAAGTTAGAAATGAATCTTCTAAGAAAATTTATTTACCTAAGAATTATTGCAATTCTTTAATGTTCCTAGGGTGACTCATGTTTAGGATTGCCTCTATTCTAGCTGGATCAATTCTAATGCCCTCTTTTGAAATTATGTGTCCTAAGAGTTTACCTTCTTCTAACCCAAAGAGTGTCTTTTTGGGATTCAAAGAAATGCCAAATTTTCTACATTTAATAAAAACACTTCTCAGATGATCTAGATGTTCATTATTTGCTTTGGAAAACACTGTGATATCATCTTGGTAAACAACTAAAAAGTCATGGATTTCTTTTGCAAAAACTATGTCCATTGCTCTTTGGAATGTTGCTCCAACATTCATCAATCCAAAAGGCATTTTCAAATACATGAAAGTACCCCAAGGAGTGGTAAATGAAGTCTTTGCTTGATCCTCTGGTTGAACTAAGATTTGGCTGTATCCAGAGAATCCATCAAGTAATGAAATTCTGGATGACCCTACTACCCTCTAGAGAATGTGGTCCATTTTAGGGAGGGGATAGTTATCCTTCAGTGATACTTTTTTCAAGTTTCTGAAATCAACACAGAGTCTGATTTCTCTTGTTTTCTTTCTAGTGGTGACTAAATCAGAGACCCAATTTGAATATCTAATAGGTGCTATGATTTGTGCCTCATACATCCTTTTTACTTCCTTTTCAGTCAATGGCATAAGAATTGGATTAATTCTCCTAAGATTTTTTTTGAAGGGTTTTTGATCTTCTTTGATGGGTATTTTATGTTGAATAATGTTGGTGTCATAAGACTTGAGGTCTTCATAACTCCAGGCAAAGACATCTTGAAATTCTTTAAACATACTTATGTATTTAAGCTTTTTAGCTGGAGGTAATGCTTTGGATAGTTTAATAAGCTTAGGTTTTTCTTTTGTTCCTAGGTTACATTCTTCTATGTCTGATCTTAAAAGCTCCATTTTTGGTTTTCTAACTACATCATTTGAATCAAACAAATCTTCTAATGGGACTAATCCTCTATTCTAGCAGGATCAATTCTAATGCCCTCTTTTGAAATTATGTGTCCTAAGAGTTTACCTTCTTCTAACCTAAAGAGTGTCTTTTTGGGATTCAAAGAAATGTCAAATTTTATATATTTAATAAAAACACTTCTCAAATGATCTAGATGTTCATTATCTGCTTTGAAAAACACTATGATATCATCTTGGTAAACAACTAAAAGGTCATGGATTTCTTTCGCAAAAGCTATGTCCATTGCTCTTTGGAATGTTGCTCCAGCATTCATTAGTCCAAAAGGCATTTTCAAATACATGAAAGTACCCAAGGGAGTGGTAAATGAAGTCTTTTCTTGATCCTCTGGTTGAACTAAGATTTGGTTGTATCCAGAGAATCCATCAAGTATTGAAATTCTGGATGACCCTACTACCCTCTGGAGAATGTGGTCCATTTTTGGGAGGGGATAGTTATCCTTCAGTGATACTTTTTTCAAGTTTCTGAAATCAACATAGAGTCTGATTTCTCTTGTTTTCTTTCTAGTGGTGACTAAATTAGAGATCCAATTTGAATATCTAATAGGCGCTATGATTTGTGCCTCATACATCCTTTTTACTTCTTTTTCAATCAATGGCATAAGAACTGGATTAATTCTCCTAAGATTTTGTTTGAAGGGTTTTTGATCTTATTTGATGGGTATTTTATGTTGAATAATGTTGGTGTCATAAGACTTGAGGTCTTCATAACTCCAGGCAAAGACATCTTGAAATTCTTTAAACATACTTATGTATTTCATCTTTTCGGCTGGAGGTAATGCTTTGGATAATTTAATAAGATAAGGTTTTTCTTTTGTTCCTAGGTTACATTCTTCTATGTTTGATCTTAAAGGCTCCATTTTTGGTTTTCTAACTACATCATTTGAATCAAACAAATCTTCTAATGGGACTAATCCTCTATTCTAGCTGGATCAATTCTAATGCCCTCTTTTGAAATTATGTGTCCTAAGTGTTTACCTTATTCTAACCCAAAGAGTGTCTTTTTGGGATTCAAAGAAATGCCAAATTTTATACATTTAATAAAACACTTCTCAAATGATCTAGATGTTCATTATCTACTTTGGAAAACACTATGATACTATCTTGGTAAACAACTAAAAAGTCATGGATTTCTTTTGCAAAAGCTATGTCCATTGCTATTTGGAATGTTGCTCCAACATTCATCAATCCAAAAGGCATTTTCAAATATATGAAAGTACCCAAGGGAGTGGTAAATGAAGTCTTTGCTTGATCCTCTGGTTGAACTAAGATTTGTTTTTATCCAGAGAATCCATCAAGTAATGAAATTCTGGATGACCCTACTACCCTCTAGAGAATG
This sequence comes from Pinus taeda, assembly GCA_000404065.3. NCBI lineage: Eukaryota > Viridiplantae > Streptophyta > Pinopsida > Pinales > Pinaceae > Pinus > Pinus taeda. Next base: position 58,463 of record APFE030455120.1, on the reverse strand, counting down.
TGGTCCATTTTAGTTAGGGGATAGTTATCCTTCAGTGATACTTTTTCCAGTTTCTGAAATCAACACAGAGTCTGATTTCTCTTGTTTTCTTTCTAGTGGTGACTAAATTAGAGATCCAATATGAATATCTAATAGGTGCTATGATTTGTGCCTCATGCATCCTTTTTACTTCTTTTTCAATCAATGGCATAAGAACTGGATTAATTATCCTAAGATTTTGTTTGAAGGGTTTCTGATCTTCTTTGATGCGTATTTTATGTTGAATAATGCTGGAGTCATAAGACTTGAGGTCTTCATAACTCCAGGCAAAGACATCTTGAAATTCTTTAAACATACTTATGTATTTCAGCGTTTCGGCTGGAGGTAATGCTTTGGATAATTTAATAAGCTTAGGTTTTTCTTTTGTTCCTAGGTTACATTCTTCTATGTCTGATCTTAAAGGCTCCATTTTTGGTTTTCTAACTACATCATTTGAATCAAACAAATCTTCTAATGGGACTAATCCCTTAGGAAAAAAGTTATTTTTAAGGTTTAAAATCTCAGAATCATCATTGACTATTTCTTCTATTTCTACTTTTTTCTAAGTTATCTACTTCTATTTTAGTGAATTTAGTGGGTTTATTTACATCTACAACATTTATATATATCTCACTATCTATGATGTCCTCTACTGTACAGTCAATATCTATGTTACAATTTTGGAATTATCCCTTAGCATTCATGAAATCATAGATTTGAGAATCTTGTGAAGAAATATGCCAATATTTCAGATTATCAGGTATAGCAGGTCTGTGTCTTACCTTTGTAGTGTACTAGTGATTGGGCTGAAAAGGTAATCTGCAAGTGCTATAAAAAGTAGCCAAATTATGGGCTTGCATGTTCTGTTTCCTAGGAATAATAGCAAAATCAATTTCAATAAGTTCTTTAATCAGATCTAGAATAGTTTCTCTGTATTGGCTAAGTCTAGGATTATTCATAGAATACTCTCCTTTAATTTGTTTTATGATTAATTCTGAGCCTCCCATGATAGAAACTCTCTAGGATCCAAGGTTTCTTACGATTTGCAATCCTAAGATCAAAGCTTCATACTCTGCCATGTTATTTGTGCATTTAAAGTTTAATCTAAAGGCATGACCTTCAAAATGATTATTTTCCATGTTATGAATCCATACTCCTACACCTGCTCCTAATCTGTTCATTGAACCATCAAAGTCTAAGTGCCACCTAGATTCATGAAATATATTATCACTGTCAGGTTCTTTATGTTCTTGTTTTACAACTATGTTATTGCCTTTTCCAGTGTTTGAATTACATAAAAGGAAAGAATCCATATCAAAATGTACAGAATAAATATGATAGTTCCGTGGTTTATCTGTACCACTGACCATGTATTTCATTAAAGTTTCTATATAAATCTTTTTTCGCTAACCAAATACTGAAATTGTGGTATAAGACATGTCTAACTGTAGAGATCCCTACAATTTTTCTCCCCATGAGCGAGATAATAACATTTTATACTTTGGAGGGATATCAACAACTACAATATCCATGAAAATACTCTTACCTGGGTATTGAACTAGAGTGACACACAAGTTTTTTATTAGACCCAGGCATTTAACTTTACTAGAATCAAAAGAGAAAAGATCTTTGTATGGTCTGGTTATATCTAAATCCAATGTTTCCATGATTTCTTTAGGCATTAAATTGTGAGATGCTCCTGAATCTAACATAGCATTGTGTAAGATTTGATCATGAACAGTCAAGCTAATGTAGAATGGAGGAACACCACTTTGTTCATGTTTTTCATTTACCCTAGGACCAAATATTAAATCTGGTTGGTGATCATTTAGATTAACAGATTCTTCTCCTTCATCTATATTTAGTGTTTCAGTGATTTGGGCTTTGTAGGAATCATTTTTTATCAATTCTGTTAAAGGAACTGATATTTTCAATTTGGCAATTTCAGTTTGGATATTAAATGGAGTCTGTATTTTGCATAACTGAATGATTTCCTCCTTGGAAATTGGAGTTTGTGTAGTCTTTTCTTTCTTATCTTCAGTTGGTAATTCAGTTTCTATTTGGGTGTCCACTGTTTTACTAGTTTCAATTTTTTGATTTGTAATAGTTTGGGAAGCAGTTGAAATCTGAATAGCATTTGGAGCTTGAGTATCAGTTGATTTTCAGACATATTTTGAAGTTTTAACAACAGTTGATTTTTGACTATCAGCTGAAGTTTTAACAACAGTATCTGTAATGTCTACAATTTTTGGACTGGCTACAATCTTTGGAGTGAAAGTTTTTTGGGTTTCTCTTGAGAGAATTTGTAGCACTTTGGTTGCAAGAGCTCCCACTGTTTTCTTGGTCTGAGTTTGGACAATTTTATTAGTAGGGGCTTCTATGTTTTTCTTACTTCTAAGGTTATATTGCTTATGAACTTCATTAATGGCAAATTCATAACCTTGTTTATAGTCAAAGGACTCTCTAGATTGTAACTACAATTTTGTAACATGCATAATTCCTGTTCTTCTTGGGTAAGAAAAATAGTATTACCATCATTTATGCACATTAAGTTGATCTGAGTGTCTTCATCTTCTTCATTTTGGTGAGAACTTTCAGCATAGTTTTCTTGGAAAGGTGGTCTAATCTGTTGATCAGGTGGCCCTTCTCTAGATTTACTAGTGTTGGGATTCTTCCTAAAGTTTGGATTTCTTATTTGAGGACCCTGTTTTTGATTATCCCATTGTGGGTTTCTTTCCATAATTTCTAATCTATCCACTAACTTTTCTAAACTTTTAGCCAAAGTGTCTATCTTAACATTTGAAGTGGATGGTTCTTCCTTAATGGTAACTCTCCTCTCATTCCTCATTCTAGCTCTTTAAGCCAAAAGTTAGCTTCTACACTAACTGCATCACTTGTATCTGTTCTAAAGTTGGAGGGTTTCTTTCTCTCAATTGGTAAGACATATCAGTGTCAAAACCATCAGGAAATTTGATTAGTGCCAAGTCTGGTGGAGGTTTGATATTTGCATGGATTGCATTATAAATACTATTAAACCTAGCACAATAGTCCTGAATAAATTCATTATGAGCTCTTGTAATGTTTTCATATTTAGACAGTATTTGTAAATGATTTTTCTTCCTTTCCCATCTATTGATAAACAATCTATGGAAAGCAGGTAAATCAACAACATGACCAGCATGCAAACCTTTAAACCATTTCTTGACATCTCCTGCTAGTGTTTGTGAAAATAATCTCATTTTAACATCTACTTCATCAATTTTATGTAATTCAAAATAATCATTCATTTTATTTACATGTTGTTGTGTAGTATATTTACTAGTGCCATCAAACTGAAATATTTTACTCTAATAGTCTTGGGGCATGGCCTGTGCTTGAGCTGGTAAGGTCAAAGGAGCATATCTGGTAGCCATAGCTAAGATTCTAGCTTGGATAGGAGGTAAAATGGTAGTTCTTGAAGATGAACTTGAAGGACTTACAGATGATCTTGAAGTGCTAGAAAATGTAGCAAAAGTGCTAGAAGATGAACTTGGAGTATTTGGAGATGGAAAAAAAACTCTGGGTTGAAGAGGAAGCTTGGGGATGAATGATTCTATGGAATGAAGTGTAGTGGAAATAATAGATGAGGTGGTACTAAATAAAGATGAATTTACAGAATCTGAAGGAATGGTAGAAGGCTTAGGCGTAGAAACAATTAGGGTAGCTAATTCAAATGACTATTGCAAATAGGATTTGCCTATGTGTCTTATCAAATTTGAGGTTAAAGCATCGAGTTTGTAAAAAGTGTCTAGAACATGTTGATGTAAATCAAGATGTATAGTATTCTTCTTTGATTCAATAAATTGAATAAAAGAAGGGTCTATTACAGTATCATGGATTGAAGTTTTAGATTTGGTACGAAACAATGAATGCTCAAATGATAAATGAAATTGCAGATCCTCTAAGTTTGATAACTCTTTAGGAAGTGACTTTTCTTTGGTTAGCTGACCAATGCCTTCTTGCTTTCTACTTTGTTTTTTTTCTTAAGATTTTGTCTGGATTATCAACAATTATAGCAGGGTTTGGATCTAGATGTGACATGGTATAGTATGTTCTTTTGGAAGCCAAAATTTTAATTTTTTAATGAAATTTTTTTACAACCCTAAAATGGCCATAAGGTGAAAAGATGAGATTTAGGATTTCCTTTAAGGTTTATTAAACTGAGGACTCATTCCCCGCTATGGTCGCCACTATGCTATCACTCTAAAATTTCCTTTAGTTGTCATGTTGTGTTTAAAGAAATAATAGAGGTAACCATAAACCTACTTTTGAGATAAGGATCTAGCCTTCCTAATGCTTAGAGGGTTCTCTCTTAATGATTTAACTTTGTTGGATTAATTGATTTTAGGCTAGTTATTTAAGCTTGATTGGGTTTTTATTTGATTTTGTGGTGGAATCACTAATTTAGATGGATAGATGAATGTCTCTTTACCATTGGGCCATGGAGTACAAATGTCAAGAAAACATGACTGAATCAAGTTTTAAAGATAGTGTTCACAGGGCAAGGTAGCTGAGTAAATTCAGATCTTTTAGGCTAGATGGTGAAGTGTTTTTTCAATTAGGGTCAAGGAGCAGGTAAGGTTTCCTCAAACCGGATAATTAGGGAAATTAAAGGGGTCAATCAAAACTAGGGAGAAATGAAGAATTACCTACTCTGGATATCAGAAGAAAACATCAAAATGAATAATTATTCAAGACAGAGTGTACTTAAACAAATTCTATAGTAAAATTCCAGTTATTTCATTCAAATTGGAAAACATGTATGTATGTGAAATACTTAAGAAAATAACAATTTAACAAATGAAAGATACTTCACTGAAGTGGGCCAACACATGAATCCTGTAATGCAATGCCTTTATTACTCAGTCCAGTCTGCTGACTTGAAAATGTTACAACAAACCCTCACGTTTTAGATCAATATAACTATAGAAGTGTTTATCAATCCACACCTAATACTTCAAATGATGAAGTATTTATACAAAATTTTTTTGCAAAATATCCTAAAATGTTTTAGGCATTATTCATGGAAAAAATAAATATCTTCATGCAAGAAGACAGAGACAGATATGTAACTAATGTGAGATGTCCCTCTTTTATTGCTTGTTGTTGGCTTTTGTTTGATATTATGTTGATTTTTATCTCTCTCTATTTTCTTTCTCGCTGTTTGTCTCTTATACTGCCTTTCACTAATACTCTTTGATCTTTATGTAGAATTTCCTGCAAATTCTCTACAAATCTACCTTTGATCTTTATGTAGAATTTCCTACAAATTCTCTACAAATCTACTATAATCTAGTTCTACTATCAAACTTGCAGAAGCTTAAGGATCGAGCTGAATAAGAGCTGAACACATATAACCATAAGAAGAAGAATCAATACACATGAAACCTAGAAAAATACTCAGGGGAAAGCCTTAGCTAAAAACCCCACTCTCTGTATTATCATACAAGGTGGAAATACATCAAGATTACAGAAGGCTTTAGCTCTCACAGTTAACCAGCTCTCAGTACAATCCTCTTGGATGCTCATAGGCAAACAAGGCTTCTCACAAACCTTCTCCTCTGCTCTCCAAGCCTCCTATTTCCTTGTGCAGTTTCTCTTGGGTGATCCAACTGTTACCAAGTGTAACATTGATTACTCACACTGATCTCACACCCTGTAAAACTGCACAATCCTCAAGGAACTTTCTTTCTTCTGCATGGATGAGTTTCTTTTATAGGAAAACTCATGCAACTGATAGTACAATGTCCCTATCTTTAATCTCAACTGGGTCTTTCTCAGAATAGACATGCATAAGTTATTGATGAGAGAATCTTCAGTTATTTGGAGTACACTAGTTTGATGCATGCATGCATTAACTGAATGAACTTAGAATTAGTTCCTCAAACAGTTTGGAACTAATTTAACTGGAACTAAGTCAGTTAACTAAGCTAACTAATTACAACTTAAGTACAACTCATCCTTATCTCCTTAATTAAGGGATAATCTCCTTAATTTAAGGGATAACTATTGCATGACTTTGCAAAGACTTATGGCTTGAATTTCTCCAACTAATTAACTCAAGATGAATTAATTAATTTTTTTCAAGTAGCTAGTGAGACTAAATTCGAATTTTAATTCAAGGACAAATTAAAATTGGAATATTTTAAATGCTAATTTTAGCATTTCTTATTGCTATTCTCAACACTCCCTCTCAACAAGAAAGGAATTCAACTTAATCCTGATCCTAAACCTTTGGAATGCCATGCATGCAACACTTCTCTCTAGTGTTGTTGCTCCACCAACTCCAGAAACAAAAAAAAAACATCCAACCTGAATCAGTATGATGCATCTATCATCAAAGTCTCCGACTGCTATTTCCTCTGTCGACTGAAAACGCTGCGCTTCTGTTGACTCACCCTATCTGCACTATTGTCAATCCTTCTCTGCACTCTTCAGTATCTAACTGATATAGCCTCTGTCACTTTGATCTCTGACTACATCAATCCCATTGATTCCTCCCACTACTATGTACTTTGGGCTCCCGTAGCAAGGTACGATCCATGGGATAAAACCTCTCAATGGACCCTGCCCAGTTTTAGCCTTCTTGGGACTATCACTTCACATCGCCCCACCTCACACCTGGAGGTATGGCTTCATGTGATCCCTCTACTGACTTTGCTCGAACGTTTCCCCTATTGGAGGTCTCTGCATGAGTGGATGCCTCCACTCGGTCTCCTCTTAGCATCTCCAATTGTGGCTCCTCCACAATTGTCTAAGACTTCTTTTGGGGCTGTATGTTGAGAGGTAATTTATTCTCCCTCTCAACCACCAAGTCTCTAACATTTTCCTTGCTCCTCAAGGCTTTGGATGCATCTTGAACCTCAAGAGCATACAGTTTCTTGACTCATGAACTGATTTGTTTCACTTGTCTCATGGTGATGTATCTAAGGAAAACCTTTCCCTTACTAAAGACAACATCATAGCCTTTGTCCTCCAACAAAGCAACTGATACCAAGTTCTTCTTTAGTCCAGACACATACTTCACATCTGTCAAGGTGATAAAAACTCCATGATCCCTCTGAAAAGAAACCGTGCCCACTCTTGAAACACTAAACATTTCATCATCAGCCATCTCTATGAGTATCTTGAGGCCTTTCTCCTCCAAGGTACTGAATAAACTTTTATCGCCGGTCATGTGGAATGAGGCTCCACTATCAAGAAACCAACCACAACCCATCATCGAAGACACCAAGCATGTGATGAGGGTGAAGTCCATTTCGAACTAAGAGGCTAATGCCTCACCTTCCGATCCTTTTGAGGATCCCTTCTTGGACTTATTCAATGGGCAATTAGTCACATAATGTCCCATATCGTGACAATTAAGGCATCTCATTTTAGACTTGTCACCCTTCTTCCCTCCATGAGAAGACATCAATTCAGAATGGGATGCCTTCCCCTTCCCTTTCCTTGCCTTACTTGCTAAGGCTAGATTTTATTCATCATCATCCTTAGATGAAGAACCATCTCGTGTGCTCCTCCCAATCTCCTCCTGCATGAGATCCGACCATAGTCATTCCCAATCCGGTAGTTTCTCCCTTCCATTCACAGAGTCTTGGTAGCTATTCCAGCTCTTTGGAAGGCCAAGGAGAGTTGGGCTCACCATATCATCATCAACAATAGTTATTCCCACACTACCAAGCTCATCTCTGCAGGTGGTGAGCTTGTTCAGATATGTGGAAATAGTATCGCCGTTCTCCATCTTGATTCTTCGAAGCTTATCCTTGAGCGCCAATTTCCTCTGGTCCCTACTATTCTGGTAGAGGTCCTTCAATGTCTTCGACATTGAGAATGGAGTATCCTTCCCATGGAGACTCGAGACAATATGGTCTCGAACTCCCTCAAGGATGATCCGTCTCACCCTCGCCACACACTTCTTCTACTCAGCCAACTCTTGTGCATTAGTTGAGCCTAGCTTTGGGATTTCTTGATCAATGAAATCCTTCAAGCCATTGTCTTTTAATACAGCCTCCATGTGATATTTCCATGCTATGTAATTCAAGCTACCTTCCAAGGCATACTATAGTCTCAAGCCATCGAATGCCATTGGCCAACCTTGAAGTATGACATGAATTAGATTTGCACCTGCAACCCCGAACTTCAAACTTCGAATTCTCCTTCTTTGTATATTATTCACAGCTTCGATAGCCTTTGCTCTGATACCATGTAGAATTTCCTGCAAATTCTCTACAAATCTATCTCTGAGATCTATGTAGAAAATATGACTATAGATTAACTCGATAATGCAATATACCAAAGAAAAATACTATAATCTACTTCTACTATCAAACTTGTGGAAGCTTAAAGGTCGAGCTGAATCAGAGCTGAACACATATAACCATAAGAAGAAGAATCAATACACATGAAACACAGAAAAATACTCAAGGGAAAGCGTCAGCTAAAAATCCCACTATCTGTATTATCATACAAGGTGGAAATACATCAAGATTACACAAAGCATTAACTCTCACAGCTAGCTAGCTCTCAGTACAATCCTCTCGGATGCTCACAGGCAAACAAGGCTTCTCACAAACCTTCTCCTCTGCCTTCCAAGCCTCATATTTCCTTGCACAGTTTCTCCTGGGTGATCCAGCTGTTACCAAGTGTAACACTGATCATTCACACTGATCTCACACCCTATAAAACTGTGCAATCCTCAAGGAACCTTCTTCCTTCTGCATGGATGAGTTTCCTTTATAGGAAAACTCATGAAACTGATAGTACAATTTCCCTATCTTTAATCTCAATTGGGTCTTTCTCAAAATAGACATGAATGAGTTATCGATGAGAGAATCTTCAGTTATATGGAGTACACTAGTTTGATGCATGCATGCATTAACTGACTGAACTCACAATTAGTTCCTCAAATAATTTGGAACTAATTTAACTAAACTTAACTTAGTTAACTGAGCTAACTAATTACAACTCAAATACAACTCATCGTTATCTCCTTAATTAAGGGATAATCTTCTTAATTTAAGGGATAATTGTTGCATGACTTCACAAAGAATTCTAGCTTGAATTTTTCCAACTAATTAACTCAAGATGAATTAATTAATTATTTTTCAAGCAACTGGTGAGACTAAATTTGAATTTTTATTCTCAATTTTAATTCAAGGAAAAATTAAAATTGGAATATTCTGAATGCTATTTCTAGCATTTCTTGTTGCTATTCTCAACACTTTAAACTATGTTATTGCTCTGTTTCTATTTTAACCTTGATTGATCTTTTACTTGTTTTACTTTTAATCTTCATAGTAAATCATTCAATTTTTCCCAAGACTCTACATCTGGTAATTTAATATTTACCATTCTTCTATAGATTTCATTAGTTTCTGTGTATTTTGCAAAAGTAGGCTTGTTTATAAAGATATGCTTTACCTCATGCTGGAGGTAAAAGAGGTTCTCAAAAGTCTAATAGAGCACTTTTCCCGTAGGAATCCCTTTCATAGACGAATTGTTGGCTTGTTCCTTTGCCACTTCTCTGATTTTCTTATCGTAGTCTTCATGTGGCATTAACTTGTCATTAATCACCAATGGATTAGGCAGACCTTTCTGCCTCAAAGCATCAAATTTCAACATAAACTTGGCTATTTCTAGCTCCATTGTTTGGCATTTCTCCTCAAGTTGTACCATTAGGTTCCTCTTGGTGATTACCTTCTTTACCTCTAGTATGGTTTTAGTTTTGTCAACTATTCCAAGCTCTTGAAATTCATACTTGTTCTTTGAGTTAAGGAACTAGATTATTCTTGAGGCTTCTTCTGGCTTATTCCCAAGTTCGGCTCTCACCCTTTGAATTGCCTCACCAGCCTCTTTGACCAAATCATTCTAGTCAAATATCACCTGTATAGATGGCCAAATATCATTGACTGAGTCAATGATATTGGCCCATAAAAGTTGTTTTCTTGGGCTAGTGGCTCTTTCAATGTCAATTCTTTTTCTAATTTTTGTATCCTTTCATTCAATCTGTTTTACTTCTGAGTTTCATTCTTATGCATGATTTGAGCCATTTTCTTTTCATCCTCTAGAATTTTTACTTTTTCTTTAAGTCTATTTATTTCGTTTGTTTGAATGGACATATCTTCCATGGCTTTGATCAGTTTACTTGCTTCATCACTAGGATGAGCTGCTACTGTTGTTGAACCTGTTGCTGATGTAGTTGCTGATGCAATGGGAAGTGTTGTAGCTATTGGAGCTGCTGTGGCCACTGAATTTTCCAAAGTAGAAGGAACTGCTAGAGTAACTATAGGAATAGTAGTGATAGTAGCTGCTCCCATGCTAGCCTGTTTCTCTTGCACTAACTTATCCATCTCATTTTCCATTTTTTTTAATCGAGCATTTAACTGAAGAATGAGGTCCATCATCTCATATTTTTGGTGTTGATTCTCTAGAACTTCCATGGTCTGTGGATATTTAGAAGGAGGAAATTTCAGCTACTTCTTCAATGCAACAATGTCTTCATTCTTGTTTTTTATGAGCTTTTCTGCTGCCCTGATGTCATTTGGATTATAGCCAATCTCAATAACCAAGTATTATAGTGATTTAATTCTGTTAGATTTTGCTTATGACGATGCCTTCTCTAGTTTAAACTGTGTTGTGATATTCTCTAGAGAATTTTGACGTTTTTGTACACTCATAGCTTTGTTGGTCATAGTTGAGTATATCATTTCTCCTGGTTGCTTATAAAACTCAATTTGATCTATAGGATGAACATTCTTAGCCAAAACTTCAAACTCTGTCTTTTTGTAATTTGCTGATGACTTAGGCTGTTGTACTGTGGGCTGCAAAAAGGTCATCTGCATTTTCCCTATTTTAAGGTCAAAATCTGAAAGTAACCTATTTTGATTACTAGGAGTTTGTTTGAAATATTGGGCATAGGTTTCATAATGTTTCATTTCTCAACTTGATTTCTTTATATTTTTCCTTTATGTCTTTTTCTTTATCCATTGGCTTGTTGGGTGAAGAGACTTCAATACTAAGCTTCTTCTGAATACTCTGAGTATTAGAGGTTGAAGGCTGATGAATTTCCTCTGAAACTGCTAGAGATGTATTCTCTTTGACCACTGTATATGTACCAATGATCTCAATTGTATCAAATATCTCTTCTTGCTCATTTACAGGATTTAGCTCAGGCTTCTTCCTATACATAATTTCAAATTTGTCACCTATTGTTTGCTTGTTTGAGCAAGAACATTCTTCCCTAGTCCTTTTTTCATTTCTGTCCTGTAGGGCTGGAGTATGTAGAATTGAACTAGTATCCATCTGTTTGTCCATATCTATTAGGGTGTTTTCCAACCACTCTGACTGGTTGGCATATTTTTCAATTTTTGGCTTGGATTCATGTAAAAAGGGCTCAATTTAAACTTGAGTCTTAGTTTCTTTATGAGTCCTAAAGGATCATACTGCCATTTGAAACTATTATTGAACTTCATTTCCTATAAACATTTTTCTGCTTCTTCTCCAGCTTCCCTATTATTGCAGATAAAAAGACAAAGCTGGTTTTTTATTTTAAACTGTGTTTTCTTCCTGGCTGATAAAAAATTCACATCATCTGAATTTATGATATGTTTGATATACTCTAATGCAAATATCCTCATGGGGAGATTTTTGGGCAGCTTATAGGGAGTGAGCTGGCATCCATACACCCTTATTTCAGTGTGGTTCTGGTATAAATTCCAGTCTCCTATTCTACTGTGTTTGGACAACTGTAAAAATTTCTTTATCTCATAAATTCTCTTGGGTTGATTGCTACTGCTTAGCATGTTAACCACTAGGTGAACAAATGAATCAATGAACTCCTTGTATCTGAAGATAGTGGAATATTTTTGGATTAAGGGTGTCCAAAAGATAATAGATATAGGATTTCCCTTAGTGTCCAACTTTTGGATGTTAAATGGAAACCTGTCTGATTGGAAATATAGGAACATATGGAACAATACTGAAGAGTATTTGAATACTCTTTCATATGGCAATCTGATCAATTGATCATGGATTCTGTCTGCTAAGAACTGGGCAAAATTAAAAACTGTAGCTGGAGGCTTGCCTGGGAAACAAATAGAAAGGAAAGCAAGTATAGGCTCATCTACATGTTCATTAGTGGTATATCCTAGAATACAAGACAACATGGTTACAATTTTTCTGGCCCTCTTAGAGAAAATGATGGCAGAGTATGGAGGACTGCCTGTAGGAATATGGGCCTCTTCTAGGATGAAAGTCTGAAAAATTTGAGATCTCTTGGGATGGTATAGCTTTAAGTACAGATCAAGTAGGTTTTAAATAGAAAATGGGGTTTCATTAGGCTTTGGCTGGATTTGCAACATTTCATTTATTGACTCTGTAGGGATTGTGAACACGATTTGCTGGTTGGGAGAGATTATGGCTCTTTGACTTGGGATATAGTAGAGTTGGCATAGGTGGATGATTTCAGGGAACTGGTATACCTGTGGGAACAAGTAATTGGTTAAATTTGATTCCCATAGATGAATGTCATCATTCTGTTTGAGGAATTTGTATTTACTCCAGTAGTGGAGTTTCAATAGATGGCTAAGGGAGGCTGTGTCTTTGATTTGGAAATCTTTGTTGGCAAATGGGAGGTGGTCAATATCTATGTGAGGGGTTTGCAGGGATTTTGCATTCAGAATGCTTTGAGAAGCCATAGATTTTTTTATTTTATTGAATTAATAGCTATTTGACTTAAGGAGTAAGCTTAGGACGTCTGGAATAGTGTGAAAGTTAAATACAATCTGCAGAAAAGGGTTTTTTTGGATGCACAATGGCTTTCTTTAGTTTGGCAAGGCTTTTAGTTAGTTCAATTGATTAACCTATTATAAATACTGTGCAGAGCGTAATTATAGGGCTTCTTTGTCACTTCCAGGAATACTTAGAAAACGAAGATTTGGTATGCAAACAAGTTCTCTGGGGGCACCGGAGGCTTTCTGAGGCTTCAATTGTCATTATGCTACTTCAAATCGGAGTTTGTAGCGTCTTCTGGTCGTAAATGGGTTAAAACGGTTGAGCAGGGTTTCTAGGCTTTAGAATTGGTCAGCAGAGGTTGTTTGCAATAGAATAACAGTAAAAAGAACAGAAAGGGCAACTTTTTGGTTTTTAACCAACAGTGGTTAACCTTTGTGTGTGGGATTAAGTTTGAATAGTAGGCAGTTTCCTCTTATGCGAAGAGGTGGTATTATGGTTCATCGCACTGCTTTTGAGTGGTAGGTGGTATTTTTTTAGAGGATGCGATATAATGTGGGGCTGTCACTTAGCAAAAAGGCGGGTGGGGAAAGCTACAAATCTCGTGTGCTTTTGAGATATTAAATATCGTATTTAAGAGCGTGTGATATGGGATGCGGGCCATTGATTCTGGAGGCGGGTGATTAGAGGGTTATCGCGTGGCAGAGTTGTGAGGGATGAGTTGGGGTGTGGTGTCAGGTTTGTTTAAAATGTAACGGGAAGTAATATATGCGATGGGTATTAAAATAAAGTGGGGACCATGGGTTATACGGCAGAGGCTTATAATATAGTGGGAGGGTTAAATATAAAAAAACTATAGGTTAGAATAATATAAAGGGTTTTGGGAATATGAGAGTGGATGTTTAGAAACAAATTTGGAATAAGTTAAGAGGGTATCGGGGAGGGTTTTTCAATGGGGCCCGATATATTTTAACTTTTTAAACTTAGGATCAGAGGGTTTTATTGGGTTTACAAGGGAAAATGAGATGAAATAAGGGAAAAGTTAGAATGAATGGGAAGGGATATTTTTACAAGGGGGAATGAAGAGGGAAGGTCCTTTGGAATCAAGAAGGGGAAAAATATTAGGGAATGAAAAGTAATGAAGGAGTAATGAAGGGAAATTAATAATTTAGACATGTAAGGGGTTTAGTGAAATGAGAGGAAATTAGTGAATGAGCTTTAGTATTCAGACCTAAAATTATATAGAACTTTTAGCGTAAATACCCAAAGTAATATACAACTTTTGTGAATGTCCTCTTTCTTTGATAATTCCTCCTGCACATGAAACCTTATGCATTCCAAAACCTCTTTCACCTACCCTTTATTTACCCTAGTATTTTCTCTTCATTTATTGGGTGCCTTTGAGCTTGCTGACCCTTTATTTCTTTTTCTTTGATAAGCAAACTATCTAATTCTAATCTTATAACTTCCAATGTCTCAGATTAAACTGATGAGCTCATTATTATTCTCTACCTAATTACCGATCTGCCAAGATTAAACAGTTTGGTTAGATCTTTATTCTCTATCTATCATCATGAAAATTAAAACATGAATGAATCAAGATTAAACTATTTGACTATCATGGATTGTGGCATTTTTAACAAGTTGCACACAATCTTATTTTTCCAAGTAAAGTAAAAAGTAGTGGCATTTGAATTTGCATCACTTTCAGAATCTATTTTTTATCTCTTTTTGGTGGGGTTCATATTTTATTTTATTTTTTGATCATTTTCTTTTAGTCCTCTGATTTTTCTTTTAGGACTTACTCTCTTTACATTTCTTATTTTTAATATGGGAACATTTTGCAAAAAGCAAAAGTATGTACAATATTACAAGACTAATTGCAACCAACTCAAAATTATGAATCCTATTATTATAGGACCTAACATAACTTTTACATCTCCACATCTTTTGAAGTTGAACATAACTTATTTCAATCATATTTGATTTTTTTAAAAATTGAATTAAACTTATTTCAATCATAAGGAATTGATGGAAATACTTGGATAATTGCTTGTAAATTTAGGAAAATTGATAAAATTATAGAAATGTTGGCATATATTGTTTTTTGACCTATATATTAAATTTCAATACGATTTACTTATATCATGTTATGACTAAGCTCTTGTAGATAATCTCAAAAGAAATAATGTTGTATAAAACATATTTGTTGTTTACATGACATCTTTTAAAATTGAATAAAACTTATTTCAATCCTATTTGTGCTTTTTAATTGAACCTTGAGAAAGGAATTGATTGAAATAGTTAAAAAAATTGTCCATGCAATGGTATATGGGTGGGCCACAAAAAAATTCATATACATATATTATTATAATATGGATGAATTTATAATTCAAATAAATTATTTTTAAAATTGAATTGTAATAACATACATGTTGATTGCACTGAAAGACACTTTTTACAAGCCAATGTGAAGCATGATTGTAATTCCTTCCATGTTTAATGCTAAATTGATACATGATATATTTTAGTTCATTTTAAGTATCAAAGTGACTTACATCATAACTTAAGATTGTACTTATTTTCTTAGTCTATGAAAATGGAAATCTAAATTTTTATATTTTACTAATAAAAGTTATAGCATATAGAAAACTTTTTAAATTAGAGAAATAATTTTAACAGATCCATAAAATTCAAAAATTAGTGAACATCCATAAACAAGATTAATACAAATCTATAAATTGAAATAGTGAATATATGTATCAATAAACTATCCATATGAAAACATATAAAAATTACAAATATTGTATGAACATCCATAAACCGAAATAATAAGCATCCATAAAATAAAATAATGTCTATGTACATCCATAAACTATCCATGTATGAAAATATGCAAAGTTTGTATCACATGTGAATGTGCCCTATGAAATGAGCATAAAAATCTACAAACTATCCACTCTAAGTACCACCAGATCTACTATGTGAGTTCTATTTGGAAAAGCAAGTGTCCATAAGTTGGTACTTCAATATAACACATTCAAATTCAAACTAATTAGATCATTATTTGTCAAAAATAAAAAATATGGAAAAAATGATTTTGAACCACCATTTTAATTACATATACATGAATCTACTAATCTCATTGGATTCAAAATACAAGTTAGATAGGATAGGTCTTTGATGAATCTGGGTTTGGTGCTCCCATTCCTGTGGCTCAATGATTGGGGCATGCATTGATGGACCGACATCATCAGTGCCTCTAAACCTATCATGCTACTCATGTGTCTACATAACAATGACATCAACGACACTCTACATATGGGTCTGTGTAGACAATGGCAAGGACAAAATATAATTAGTCTACACATTAATTAGCATATATATGTGTAACTTAATAAAATAAAATGTTGAAATCTTAGTAATAATTTTTTTTACCTCAACTGCTGGCCCATATCGTTGTACATAGTGACTCTCCTCCACACGAGCATTATGAGGTGGAGGTGGAGGTGGAGGGGAATCCATGGAAACATAATCTGGTGGAGGATGGCCTAGATGATCAACTTCTCCCTCAGATGAACTCATAAGCTCATCCATGTGGCTAGGCTGCGTCTGCATGTTATGATGAACTTATTAATACAAATGCAATCTAATATGAACTAGAAATTAATATAAATAATTATGCATAATTTGACAAGATATTGTAGACCAATGTATAACATAATAATTTGATAAAAGATTGTTGTCCGAACCAAGTTCCTCAGCTCCAACATTCTACAGTATATTATAATTAGTCCACATGAGCTTGTAATAGACATTATTCATAATAAATATTCAAGTCCGATAAGCTATTGCACTTAAGGCCATTCATACATAAGACATATAACCATTAACATTATTGCATTCAGAAAAATAATCGACAGGCTCCCAACATTCATATATAAATCACATTCATATTTACATCTAGGGTTGAGAGTATAAATCACCTGAAAGTGTACAATTGTAGACTACACTTCTCTTGTATTGTAGCAGAATTTATTGAAATACCCTCCTTTCTGAGTTCTTTTACACACCTACACATGGATGTAATCTAAAAATATATAGTCAAAAGAATTAAATTAACCCATCATAACTTAACCAAAAATGACTAGAAAATGCAACAAGTTAATATCTGAAGGTGGGTGTTGGCTTATATGGGCCTGACCCAGGTTCGAAAGAGTTATTTAGCCAAACAAATCCCGTAGCTATCGGCCCTTTCGGCAATAGCACACATAGTGCAGACTAAGGTCTCACCCGAGATAGTAGGGGAGGGTGCTGGAACCAGGTTTCTACACCCTTGGGGATGTATTGATGTGGTTTAGAGATGTCGCGCACTGTTTTGTGGCTTCGCGCCACTCTACCCCGCATAGATCTGGACCCAAGAACCCCTTAATACTTAGCAATGCATAGTTAGAGATTCGATCTACCTTTTATCGTCTTTAAGTAAACATTTAACAGAAATAACCAGTTCACACACCTAGGAAAAATATAGAATTGCATAAACTCATAACATAAGCATATGTGCATAGATCAAATAGTTATATAAATTAGCCAGATCCATAATAATTCAGATTTTACACAGAATTTCAGATTCAACTTATCTTTATTTAATTTTTTTACCAATACATCCAAATCTGCCCTATGCACTCAGCTACAAGGGTCCACACACATAGCTGTGGACTCTACTAGGGCTCTATGCACACAGCTGTAGAGCCTCTATCTACCTACCAACACCCTTGGCTCAGACTTACAGAAGCTTCAAGACTTTGCTCCTCAGAAAACCCATTACAATTCATACCCAAAATATTCCTTCTACCCATAAAGCCACGCTCTATTTATACATTCCCATGGTCCGTGGACCATGGGAAAGCCGACTTACTTCCTACTATTCTATATTATTTCTTGGGCAGAAAACCCTTTGACTCGATCTATTCCATTTCGCGCTCCACATATTTCAGAGTTTTTATAATATTTTTATCCTAATTTATAGGTTCTAAGCCCCCAAAACTGTTACGCGGGACCTCTGTTACCCAACAGGCCCCCAACACAATCATTGTGACTCATCCTAAGTCACTCGTTGGAGTAGCAAGATGCACTGCCTAGGCGCCACAGTTCATCTCTCTATGAGTGACGTCCTTCATTATGCTGCTCCTTCTTCGTCTCTTGCAACGCTTCTTCCAGCTTGTGCTTCGTGGTTTCTACTAATTCTCGCAACTGATAATGCTCATTCTACTCTGCTCGATTAACACAGAACACCCCCTCATAGGATTTTAGCTCTAGCTGCAGTGCCACATACGGGACCACTTCATACCAACGCAACCAATGTCTAAGTTCATATCTTCCCTTCACACTATCTGCTACAGCTTGTGTTGCAATTTTGCAAGACCATTGTTGTTGTCCGCGAGATCCCAATATTTAAGATACACCAGAGATGACTTGTTAACCGCAAGTCCACCAATTGGCTCCATATTTACAACTTTTCTTTTATCCTATATGGTTTGCCAACCAACCCATGGGTAAGGTGATGACATTCGAACCAATTTTGCTTCGTGTTTATAGAATTTTGGCACATCCCCTTCCGTCGATGTTGGACTTTGCGTGGTGCCTGCAGCTGCCCACATCGTATTCTTCAAAAAGCCCAACATCTTTGGCCACATCGCAACTCTCGGCCTTACTCCTGGAGCGTAGATAATGAAAAGTTCCATAGTGGCGAGAAGGCACAATAGCTTATGGTTCTCAGAAGCACATCTTGTTCAGTGAAGGCCTCCCTATTATTTATAAGTGCTTTGAAATTCGAATTCAGTGGCTCCCACCTTTTCTAGTGTCTGCATGTTAAGCCTGTGGCAGATCATTCCAGATTCAGTTTGTACCCTGTTTCTTAATTGATCATCACCCGCTCCCTTTTTCCAAAACTCAGACATCGTGTCATGAATAGTGATAGAAACGATCACCTCTCTACTTGTCAACGCAACAGTGCATCCCTTTCTGTGCAACCGCGACCCTTGTGACGGGCCATATCCACGCACACCCCAGTGGTGGCGCAACATCCCCCCAGACTTCTTTATTGTCCCGCGCTCTCTTTCAACTGGTTGGAGCAGTGAGACTGTCCTTCGATCGGTTAGTCAGGTGGTCGAACCACCCATGTAGAGCTTCAAGTAACTACCATTTACTCGTCCGGTGAAGGGGTCTCCATTGAGCTTAGCAAGTTGGACCGCGCCTCCATCTGTAACGTCTTTGACTACATAGGGACCTAACTAATGCATTCGAAGCTTGCCAGGGAATTTCTCGAACTTGTTGTCATACACTAATACTAGATAATTCTCCTTGAAAGTGCGCACCTTGATATGGTGATCATGCCACACTTTCTCTCACTATTTTTGTACCTGCTGATGGAATCCGGCCAAAAAATGTTCCTCCTCAAGTTCCTCCAGTTGCGTGAGTCATTCCTCCAAAGCCCCGCGGTCAGCCATGCCTGTTATTGCCGCGATTCACAAACTGGGCACAATATATTCCATGTGCATAACGACTTACCATAGACTAACCGAAAAGCTATCTAGCCCGTCAAATTCTTGCATGTGGTTTAGTAAGCCCATAGTACAATAGGGATGTGCAAGTCCCAATCATTTCGCTACGCACTACAGACCTTAGTCAACACAGTTTCCAAAAGTTTGTTGAATGCTTCGACGATCCCATTTTCTTGCGGGTGGTATGGCGTACTCTGTTGATGATATATCTAGAATTCTTCAGTGAGTGCGCTGATCGTTTCATTCAAAAAGTGCGTTCCCTGGTTTCTCTTTAGAATTTTGGGACATCCAAACCGTGTCAACACGTTTTTGAACAAGAATTTTTCCGCTGTAGCAGCCGTGTAGTCCTTAACCAGCTGTGCTTCTGCCCATCAGGTCAAATATTCTATTGCGGTGATGATATAGCCTGCACCCATCTTCCCTTAAGGTGCAATAGGTCCCACGAAGTTGATTTCCCACTTCTCGAATGGTTGCAGTGTCATCTATGGATTGAGCGGCATTTTGTCCCTTCGCGATGGTTTCCCAGTTCATTGACATACGTCACAAGCCCGACAATATGCTTTCGAATCTTGATGTAGAGTTGGCCACCATAGTCCTGCACGAAGAATATTCTATGCTGTGGCGCGACCCGCATAATGTCCTCTAGCAACCCCTCCATGTGCTTTTTCTAGGACCTGTCCTCGCTCAAATTCAGGTACATATCTACGTAATATTTCGCCGTTGCCCATCTTGTAGAGGTGTCTCGCAATAACAGTAAAGTTTGCTGCGCGTATTACCAATTCTTTCTTTTGTTGAACGGAATATCCTTGTGGCACAGTTCCTATGGTTAAGAAGTGAATTATGTCCTCAAAATGGCCATCCGCGATGCGCACTGCATACAACTGTGCATTTGATAGTCCTTCCTCCAAGTTGGTGGGTTCTTCGCTGTTCTCAATTCAAGATAGGTGGTCTGGGCCTGCATTCAGACGTCCTAGCTTTGTGATGACTTTGAAGTCATATTCTTGAAATAATAACTGCCATCTACAAATGCGCCCCCCCAACACAGACTTATTCACTATGTATTTTAGTGCTAAGTGGTCAGTATACATCTTAAAGTGTCTTCCAAGCAAATAGTGGCAGTATTTTTGGCATGCATATACCATCGCTAATCCTTCTCGCTCAATAGTGGAGTAGTTGTTCTGAGCCTTTGATAGTCGTTGACTTTTGAACGTGATCGGCTGACCAATTCCCTCTGCTCGTTCTTGAGTGAGTATCGCGACCAATGCGATACACGATGCATCAATGTGCACATGAAATTCGATGTCCCATTTTGGAAAGACCAATATAGGGCTGATACCGTCTTTTCCTTAAGTGTTTCCAAACTTTTGTTGCATTCCTCATTCCAGCAATAAGTAGTATCCTTCTTCAGCCACTATTCCATTGGTGCCATGATCTGTGCGTAGCTTTTTATGAACTTTCGATAATAACCAGTGTGTCCCAGTGTGGCGCGCAATTGTTTGACACTTTGGGGCACATGCAGATTGAGTATGACAACGATCTTCACCAGATCCACCATCAAACCTTGCTTACAAACCACATGGCCGAGCAGGTTCCCAAAGGGGATGAGGAAAGTACACTTCTTTATATTAAGCGCAATCTAGTGCCGTCGACAAGTATCCAGCATTAACCATAAGCTCGTTTTATGTTTCTTAACTAGCCCAAATATGGTCCAATCATCAAGATATACCTATAAGAACTTGTGTATAAACTCTTTGAATGTAGCTACCACAACGCGGGAGAATATCGACGATGAGTTCTTTAGTCCAAAGGGCATCACCGTATATTGAAAACAACCCCACTCGATGGAGAACATTATCTTACTCCTGTCCTTTGGCACGATCTTAATGTGGTGGTAACCTGAGAAGCCGTTTGTGAATGAGTAGGCTTCCTGTCCTCCCACATTTTCCAGTACCTCGTCTGTAAATGGCATTGGAAAGGGATCGTTGACACATGCATCATTGCGCTTTTTGAGATCAACGCAAATGCAAATTTCACCCTTTTGTTTCGTCACCGGCACAACCATAGGACTTACCCAGTTAGACTCTTCTACCAGTTCAATTATTCCTGCTACAAGCATCTTGTCCAACTCTTCACGGACCTTCACTTTGTATTTTTGATTCAATTGGTAAGGCCGCTGCTTAACTGGCTTGGAATATGGCTTTAGGGTTATCTTCATCATTCCTAGGTCACCGAGGATCCCTTTTAGCTCTGTGATTTTTGTGGGGAATAAGTCTTGATATTCTTGAAGTAGCTCGACCACCTTTTCCATCGTGGCATCATCCCAATAGTCTCCCAGAGTTTCATACTTCGGCTCTTCCTTGGTTCTGATGTTTACTTGTTTCGTTTTCAGTGGCGTGGTGATGTTTGGATCCTTGATTGCTGGTCCGCGCACTTCGTGACTCCCCTCTGTTTCTAGAATATCGATGTTTCTAGGGTTGTCCTCATCATCTTCTACCTGCACATTGTAACATTCCAGGGCTTGGCTCAACTGTTGTGACCAGTCTGGATGCACGATTTCTTTTGGTTTTGATGGTATTTTGAAGATAGCGGCCTTTACCACTTGCAACGCGTCATCCAGAGTATCCATCCATTGATCCTCAAAGAGGAAAGTTGACAGAAACCCTTCGCACAAGATATCCCACTCGCCAGTGCCATGT
The DNA here is from genome assembly GCA_000404065.3 of Pinus taeda. Taxonomy (NCBI): domain Eukaryota; kingdom Viridiplantae; phylum Streptophyta; class Pinopsida; order Pinales; family Pinaceae; genus Pinus; species Pinus taeda. The sequence goes on along the minus strand of APFE030455120.1, from coordinate 36,418 downwards.
CAGAGCTTTGTTTCAGTATAGCAATTCCTTGGTATGACGTCCAAGGTATGATAAAATAAGTGTACCCACTCTTGTTGAGGCTCTTTGCCATAAGCTTGGACCCATCTAGTCAGGTGCATGTGCAGATCATCACATCCATCTTATTTCTCCATTATGCATAGTTCCGGCTTCCCAAATTGTATTTGCATCATGTGCCTACAGTCGCGCCAATTCTCGAAGGTTCCTTCATGCGTGCCCCACCAACGCGCATGTGTCGCATGCAATGCCCATTTCAATGCATCAAACCGCTGGTGCTCTAGTACTGTGATTTCAAATTTGAGCAAGAATTCATCTACTACAATTAGCCCATCATACTTTGGTAGTTCACGATCCTAAGCTTTAACGCAACATAATGATTTAGTCACCATATTGTAGTTTAATGTGGTTAACCCCTTCAGTCGGTTACACCATCTCTCATCTTCTTCATCTGAATCTTCCCACGATATTATTCCTTTCACTGTCAGATTTTTCCATACTTGATGTCGTGCAGTGATTTTATAAATACAATCTAATTCATCATCACTACCTCCGTCGCACATGGGTTTAGTGTAACGCGGTCCTTCAACTAGATCTAGCGGAATGACTATGCAGAGCGACTTCTTCTCGAAGATCATTTTCCACTTCTTTAAGTTAATAACTCCATTCATGTCTGTGGCCCAGTCTATTCCTAATAATCTAGGGTAAGGGCTACTTTCATCCAAAATTTTGATTACCTCGAAGTCTATTTGGGTGCTCGCGCCTTTGATATCTACCGTAATCCCTTGCAGTCTTCCCATGGGAGAATCTTTTGTTGATTTTCCATCCTTAATTGAATAGGAGACTATTGCAGTGTGGGATTGCCCATGCACTGCCACGTTTGTTTAGGTAGTACATTTGTGTTTGAGCCCAAGTCCAGAATGATCTGATCCATCTCATAGTCACTAATCTGCAATGTTAACCGCATTTCCCACCCAGTCCGCGACGCATGTTTTCCCAATTTTTGGATTACGCAAGGTTCACTTGACCCTGCTCACCTATTTATCAATTCTTGCAAGCTCTTAACCGCTCTATTGTCCCAAAGCAATTTCATACATGTCTCTAAAAAGGTATTCAGCATCGAGGGATCCCTTTCTAGCTCGGGTTGATCCCTACTACCTGGGGTAGAGACCTCCACGAAGCTCTCCCTAGCTTCCAGACTTGTCTCCTTGTGAACTCCTGCATCCTCTTTGGTTGGTTTTCCCTTATCTTCTCCTGTTACCGTGCCACTTCTAAGCACCATATTTACATTGGGATCTTCTTCGCACGGTTCGGACCTCATCATATGGATGTTTTGTGTTGTCGTAGGTTGTGCTGCTTTTTTCTCATGAATCTGTGCTGTTAGTGTGGGGAAATCTATCAGTTCATGGTTAAATTGTTCAGAGTAAGGGCACAATATTCTGGTCAGATTGGTACAGTCCCGCCCGTAGTGACTTGGTCCTTCGCAGTTGTAATAGATGAGCTGCCCACGACCCCTTCCTAGTCCCATTCCTCCCCGGCCTTGTCCACGTCCCTGGAACCAACCGTGCGCTATCGCCATGGCTGGATCCTGACCTGGCACCTCAGTCTGCATTCTGTAGGTAAGTGACTGGTCCATCAATAATTGATAACTACGGCAGTCTCATTCCTTGTGGCCCACTAATCTACAAAAGTTGCAAAATAGCCACTGGGGGGGCTTGTCTTATGTTCTGTAATAGATGGCAGTTGTTCGTGGCATGCTTTCCTCCCTCCTGACATATCATGCACTAGAGTGCGGGCACCGTGCTTGGCCCTACCTATACCTCTGGTCGCAATGGTGTTGGTCCCCCACTGTCATATAGTTTGCAAAGTCTCGATAGTGATCTTTATCGTGACCTTGGCTTCTACACTTTATACACTATACTTCCTCCCGGGCTTCTGGGTGGGGTGCCTGATCTTGTTTTAACTTATGAATTTCTAAACACAGGTTTTGCATTTGTGCATGGATTTGTTGAACTCCCAACCCTAGATCCTGTATTGGAATTTTGTGCAATCTCATCGCGGTCTCTAATGCTTCATCTTGGGTTGAGATCTTTTGCTGTGATAGCACCGTCCTTAGATGTGGTGTTAGGGATGCCACAAACCACGCACATTGCTGTGCATCCGACAGTTTCATGTTTGCCTCACAGATTGTACTTTTTAATCTCTGATCTAGATTCTACGGGGTTTCCCTAGGCATCATTGTGATTTCCTTGAACCCTATGATTGACTGCGTTTCTGATTTCGGCCAGCTAAACTCTTTTTTTTTTTTTTTTTTTTTTTTTTTTTTTTTTTTTAATTCGGTACGGATCTCCGCTGTTCCTGCATTCAGGTTATCACTTGAGTACTTTATATACCATTTCAGTGCTCGGTTTTGCAACAACCTAACTAAGGTAGCCTTCTTGATGTTATCATATTTAACTCCATGCGCTTCCCATACCGCCGCTACCACAAACAAAAATTGTTCTAGATCTTCACTTCCTGCTCCTTTGAATACCGGTAGTGTTAGCCTCCTGCTGCAGTAGGTGACTCATATTTCATGATTGACATTTTTACAGGCCAAATATGTCATACTTTGCATGCTGCAATGCTCCATATGTGATAACAGTCACCAAAAAGAGGCCATGAGAGAATGTACTCAAAGTTCATCTGCTGCATTCCAATTTTGAAGAATCTTTTCATTTTTGTACAAATTTTCAGCTAAAGGGAGGTCCAAACAGCCTAATCTTGGTCTCCCTAGGTTTCAATTTCCTGTTTTAGAATATAGAGAATGAAAAATCTGTCCAAACAGCTTAATCTTGGCAGATTCTTAGATAGGTAGAGAATCAATGGAGCCCAACTGCTTAATCTGGGCCCCTGGAAGAAATAAGTGTAGATGTAGAATAGGAAGACATCAAAAGAAAAAGTTGAAAAGCTGGGTCTGCAAGTCCAGGTGCACCCAAACCAAAAAGAAGAAAAAATGTTAGGTAAGTAGGCTAGGTAGGTAATTTTGAGGTTGCAGAAGGTTTATTTGTGATTAATTCCACATTTTCAAGTGTTACACTCATACACATCACAGTCAGCAGACATCTCCCATTTGAAGGACTTCAAGCGAGGCATGACTAACTCCCTCTTCTTCCTTTTCCCTAAAATCACTTACTAACCTCCCCTAAAGAGATCAAGATCTGCTTGATACCTCTTAGTTTCATCATTTTCCATGTCATTAGCCTTGGTAAAGATCTGCTTTACTCAAGGAGGCTCCACACTTTCTCTACAAAGTTCTATCTCCCCTTCACAGCCTAAGAACTCTGAAACTTAGCGCTTTCTGGTCACTTTCATATTAACTACTAACATTATTATTTAGCTCCCTATATATTTCGCTTCCCTCTATTTAAAAACCATGTTAATAGCTCCCCTATGTAAATATCCCCTCCCCCTGGTTGAAATATAACCATAAACATCCCTTGGGAATTACTAGGTCATCTGGACCTTAGTAAGAGCCCCATCTTTGCATAAATTTCTCCTTCCCTAGTGTTTGGACCCCTTCCGAAACACAAAGAAACCCTCTCCAAAGGCCCCCCACCCCCCCCACGCAGTTTCTTTGGAAATTATTAGGTTTTGATTAATGTATAAACCAAGCGCTGAAACCCATTAACCCATTTCCTAAAGTCTAAACCCACCCGCGCCGCGAAAAATTAAAAAACTAACGCACGTGCTGTTTCACTAAACCTCGCGCACCTTCTCTGCCCGTCCACCGTCCGATCGCCTCTCCCAGATCCAACGGCTGATATACATATTGGGCGCCCTTTTCTGTGGGCACGTTAGCACCCGATGTCCAATGGTTTACCGTCGTACACCGGGACAGTTGGCGTGCTCCCATTGCATCGGGCTGCCCCTGATAGAAACCGCTTCCGTATCAAAAGAGGTCCGATGCCCTGCCAAAACCGCCTTCCCCCCATGTAACAGGAGCGCCGCGTCATCCCGCCATGTCGGCTCCACCTCACCCCTTCCTGCCTACGCCTGACCCACGTCACTTGCCACCGTGTCCCGCCACGTCATCACCCCGCCGTACTGCCACATCACCCTGCTGACGTCACATCCGTAGCAGAGGACCCCACTGCTGACATCATGTTGACTTCATCCGCCGTACAGCTGACGTCAGCAGCCAAAAATGGAAAAACACGCAAGTGTGAAAGTCAAGCTTAGGAGCTCCGGAATGAAAAACAGAGGCAGTTTTCGATGCGCGATTAGCGCGAAGCGCTAATCGCACATCGCTACGGGAAATGAGCCATATTGGAGAATATTTAGGGAATATTTTGATTCCTCGGCCCTTTTTGCACCGAAAAGGCCCGAAAAAGCCCGATTTTTCCAATTTAAGCGTATTTGAAGACAGAGAGAGACCAGGATCAGAGGTTAAAGAGTATCAGATAAAAAATGCAGCTAAAAAACATGTCAAAGAGTATCAGAGTAGCGGTGAAGCGTATCAGAGGAGGTTTTCTCTTGGCTCGAGGCAAATCCAGCATTAAAAGGAAAGCCCTGAAAGTCAAGAAACAGTTGAGGATGCATTGAAAGCTCATTAGCACAAATGACTGCACATTAAACTCACAGGAGATCAGTGGACCAGAACTCAATGAACAGTTATGACAGAACCACTGCACCAAGCCACAAAGGACATCATATTAACTTAATCTTTGATCCACCTGCCACTGGCGGAACCCAAAAAGACTTGATTACATTTAATTCCAGCATAAGTTAGGTTTAGAAAGCCTTTTTCCTGCAGACCTATTTAGGTCGGTTGTAATAAATGACTTTAGATGTTTTGCTTATATATACCACCCTAAAGAATGGAGTAGGGGTTGGTTGGTTGCTTGTTTGTTCTTTGTTAGTTCAATATTTTTGAGCAGAGACTCGCACTGTAAATGTGGTACTTTCTATAATCAAAGACTGCTAAAAGCATGGATTCTGATACTGTCCGCTGTGTTTAACTGGTCGAGAAGTGACTATGGGATTCCTGTGCTTCGACATGGTTCAATAAGTGTTTCTTTAACTCTGTTTAGTTTTTATGTTTATGTTATCATCAATCTAGCATCTAAATTATAGAAAAGAAGAATAGTTTAGGATTTGCTTGGCTACACCCTAGGCTCAATTTCTGCAATTTCTCTATGTTTTCATCATGAATAGTTATGAACATGTATACTTAAATGATCTTGTTTACGCTACTTCTTTCACAAATGAATGTTTGTTTAGGAATTCTTAACTGCTCATAGATAACCATTCATTCACTTCTCCTCCCTGTCAGTTGGTGAAAGATTCTTGATTTCCCTTCATCACTGATTATCATTCCATCTCTTCAACAAGCTGGTAATTGTCTCATGTGTAGCTATCCCGCTCCATAATCCTCTTGTGACCAAGAAAACGCAGCAGCAAGCCTTAATCCATGACTCCATTCCCAATGGTTTGAAACTTATCACAATTTCCCTTGCCTCTCTGCTTGGAATTATCTGCCTCACAATCATCTTCCATCCAAACAAAAAATCAAAACCCTTGAACTCAAAAACTAGCCTAAAATCAGCCTCAACAAAGCTAAATCATTAAGAGAAAGCCCTCTCTGATTGCAGGTGGGCTAGAATCTGCAATCCAAAGATTGGTTTGTGGTTACCTCGGTTGTATCCCTTCAGGAGCTTAGGGACAACCTGAGTGATAACATAATGGCGACTCCACTAGGGACCTCCTCAGATAATCTCACAAAACCAGTCTAAAGCTCCACAGAGGAAGAAACCGACCTTAAAAGGTTCGGTCGACCTGTGTTCTTACAAAATTTCCCAAAAAACAAGTTAGAAGTTGGCTCCCAAGAAGCATTCGCGCCACACCCGATCGAATCCAGATCCGAATCCCCTTGCTATTTTTGAAAACCCTAACATAATCCCTAAAATCCGCAGAAAGCAAGAGCAGCGAGAAGATTGTACTGCTTCTATTCTCGAAACAGTTCTACCTAGTAGTTTCGCAACCCCTGTCAAAGTTTTGTTCCGCTCAAACCCTTCTTCCCCGTGCTCATCATCCACTTCCCCAACCGCTGTGTCTGTGTCTACACCTCCATTCACTACAAATACTACCATTACCACTCATGATATCCCAGTCACTCCAGTCGTTCCCCTTATCCCTGTTGTTCCTCTTATCCCTGTTAATATGGCTAATAGATATGCACCCTTACAGCTGCCTGCCAACCCCGGGGCTATGCCTTAGGAATATCAGACAAAAATTACCTATTTTGATGGCACAAATTCCTGCACAGCCCTACAACATACCAAGAAAATGTAGGATTACTTTGAGAGTTATGAGATTGATGATGATAGTGTGAGAATGAAGATTTTTGTCCAAAGTTTGACCGGCGATGTCAGAACCTGGTTTAGGGCACTTACACCCAATTCCATTTTAAATCCAGAAGCCTTATACCAGATATTTATTAACAGATGGGATAAAAAGAAAGACCCCTTGCACATACTATTTGAGTATGATACTATCAAAAGAGGACCTCAAGAGGCTGTCTTGGATTACTGTGCAAGGTTTAATAACGTTTACAATGCAATACCTCAAAATTTGAGACCTCCACCTGATCTTGCTTTATACAAATTCCCTGATGGTTTTGATGCTGAGATGGCATATCAGCTAAGGGAAAGAGCCCCTCAAAGCCTTGCAGAGATGCAAGATATTGCTGTCAGTGTGGAGGCAAACCTAATTGCCAAAAGAAACAGAGCCAGAATCGAGAGAAGAACCACTTTCAGGGAAGAGCCCTCAGCCTTAGATCAAAAACTAGATGCTATCATCAGCGGCATGCATAGGCTAGGAGATAGAGTAGAGAGCATCGAGAGAAAATCATCATGGGAAGGACAACAATCCAACACCATAAGGAACCTGAACTTCAGAAAAAATTAGACCACAAACGCTGGAAGGGCTAGTCCCGACCATGAAATTAGGTCTCCTTTCCAAGAAAAATATGCGGAGGCATCCACATCCAATGAGCCCATAGATGAGACTCACATGAACTTGATCAATTCGAATAATGAACAACAAATCTTTCTCACTGAAGAGGACTGAAAATACCCTGATGTAAAACAATTTCAGACCAAGTTGGGAGAGTCCTTTGATTTCAAACAAGGTTATGATTCTGCTGTGTATGAAGTGCACAAACAATATAAGTTAAGAACAAGGACCATTGATGTCCCTGCACCCAACAGAACGAAGGATAGAAAGCAGCCCAAAAAAATTAAAGACAAGGTCACCATAACTCAACCAGCTGATATTGTTGTCCCAAACCCGCATCAGGTAATTGTAGAGGACATAACAGACATGCAGCCTCCTATTGGTCAGCCTCTACCTTCCTCTCTCTCAAAAGAAAATATGAACAACAATCCAAAAAATCTCCCCAAAACAGAAATACCACAAACTGCCATTCATCATAACACTGACATTCATAAAGAAGACATAGAGAATATGCCTGAAAAAGAGAAATCTGCTACAATCAAAACTAAGAATCCATTGGAGAAACCATTTAACTTAGAAGCAGAAATTGGAAAACTCAAGATATCCATTCCCCTCTCAGAACTTGATAAACATGATATATATAGGCAACAAATCCAAAGGTCACTTCAACTACCAGAGATCAGGGACGATGTAAATGTTTTAGATGATACCCCTGAGCTGTTGTTTGGTCCAGAAGTTAACGGTAAATCAACATATGGACCTGTTCCACTCTTTTATGTCAGTTTTCACATACATGACAAAATCTTGCATAATGCCATGTTTGACTCAGGAGCTTCACATAACCTTATGCCCAAAGCTGTAATGGAAAAACTGAACCTTGATGTCACAAGACCCTATAAGGATTTATACTCCTTTGACTCAAGTCAAGTCAAGTTGTTAGGTTTAATCAAAGACCTTTGTGTGTCTCTAGTCCAATTTCCCAACAAGACAATCCTAATGGACGTAGTAGTTGCTGACATTCCAACGAAGTATGGCATGCTCCTATCAAGATCATGGGGAGTGAAACTGCAAGGATCCCTTCAACTTGACCTCTCTTATGCCACTATATCTGTCTTTGGGTAGCCAAAGAGACTTTATAGAGAAACACTGATGAAGTACATGGTAAGCAGTGAGGAAAAGCCCCAAAACTTTCCAATTTACTCAATCCATTCTGATATGGATTCTTTTATTTTATTTAATGATGACACCAATCCTCCAACTGATGATAAGCCTTCAGCTTTAGAGCAAGAAACATGCATCAATGAGGAATCAGTTGCCAATGTCCATGAAATTGCCACAACATTCAAGGCCACCAGCAAACAAAAAGTACCTCCCAAAAAAGAAATGATAAGTCTGCCCAATCCTCAGATAACTGAAACTCTTAACACAAAACTTAAGCAAGAAATCACATGGTATTTAGAGTTTGATGGTTCTGTCAATAAATTAGGAGCAGGGGAAGGAGTATGGATCTACAATACACATGACAATCATGCAGAAGGTCGTGCCTATAGATTAAATTACAGATGTACAAACAACATGGCAGAGTATGAAGCTCTCCTCTTAGGCCTAAAATTTCTCAAAATTCTAGGAGCTACTAAAGTGTCCATTCTAGGTGACTCCGACTTAATTATACAACAAATGAAAGGTAACTTTGTTACTAATGACAGTAGAATGAGAGCTTATAGAAATGCTGCCACAAAAATACTCAATTCTTTTAATGAGTCCAAGCTTGCCAAAGTTTCAAGAGACCACAATATTAATGCTCACAGTCTAGCAAATTTTGCTAGCACATGCAAGCTTCCCTTTGAACCAAACCACCATTTCACTGCTGAGATAAAACATAGACCCTCGGTCCCCAACAATGTCAAGGATTGGCAAGTGTTTCGAAATGATGCCCAAATTAACAATTTCCTCACTCTTGAGGGCGAATTTTCGAACACAAACATTGACATGGATGCCATCAACGATTCCCAACAACGAATAGAAGAAAATCAGCAGGCCGTAACAGCTGCAACAGCTAAACAAATCCTTAACCCAACTGTTTTTGACAATGCAAACATAGAACAACTGAAACAAATGTGTTTAGAGGAAACAGCCAGAGAAGAGGATGAGTTTATAGATCTAAAGAGTAATTTTCTACCTGCTGGCCTTGCTCCATTAGAAGACATGTTCGATGACAATGATGTGCCCAAAAAGCCAAAAATGGAGCCTCTAAATGCTGCTATAGAAGAACACAACATAGGAACAACAAAACAACCCAAAATGATTAAGTTGTCCAAAAATCTGCCCCCTGATCAAAAACCAAAATATGTGGATTTGTTCAAAGAATTCCAAGATGTATTTTCTTGGAGTTATGAGGACTTGAAGTCCTATGAAACCTCAGTGATCCAACATACCATTCCCCTAAAACCAAATCAAAAACCGTTCAAACAGAAACTTAGAAGAATCAACCCCATGCTTCTCCCCTTGATTGAAAAAGAAATAAAGAGAATATTTGAAGCAGGTATCATTGCACCCATCAGATTCTCTGAATGGGTGTCTAACTTAGTTCCCACCAGGAAAAAAACAGGAGAGATAAGACTGTGTGTAGAATTGAGAAATTTAAACCAG
>APFE030455120.1:0-20736 GCA_000404065.3 Pinus taeda | reverse complement strand
CTCACAATCATCTTCCATCCAAACAAAAAATCAAAACCCTTGAACTCAAAAACTAGCCTAAAATCAGCCTCAACAAAGCTAAATCATTAAGAGAGAGCCCTCTCTGATTGCAGGTGGGCTAGAATCTGCAATCCAAAGATTGGTTTGTGGCTACCTCGGTTGTATCCCTTCAGGAGCTTACGGACAACCTGAGTGATAACAGGTAGCTGGATCACGCTCGTCATTCTTAACCTTTAGCTTGCACGTTGGTGTTCTATAAACTCGTACTGCTCCTGATCCAATCTATCTTCAAGCTCTTTTCTTGTAGGATTCTAGTGTCCCGACATCAGACACCCCTTAGGGAGATCCTAGTCCCGGCAACAGAACCATTTGTTGGCTTATATGGGCTTGACCCAGGTTTGGAAGAGTTATTTAGCCAAAAAAATCTCAGAGCTACCAGCCCTTTCAGCAACAGCCTGCAGAGTGTGGACTGAGGTCTCACCCGAGGTAGCAGGGGAGGGTGCTAGAACCAGGTTTTTGCACCCTTGGGATGTCTTGATGTGGTCTGGAGATGTCGCGCATCATTCTGTGGCTTCGTGCCACTCTGCCCCACGTAGATCCGGACCCAGGAACCCCTTAATACTTATTAATGTATAATTATAGATGTGATCTACCTTTTATGGTCTTTAAGCAAACATTTAATAGAAATAACCAGTTCGCACACCTAGGAAAAATACAGAATTGCAGAAAATCATAACATAAGCATACACACATAGATCAAACTGTTATATAAATTAGCCAGATCTGCAATAATTCAGATTTTACAGAGAATTTCAGATTCAACTTATCTTTATTTAATTCTTTTACTATACATCCATATCCGCCCTGCGCACTCAGTTGTAGGGGTCCGCGCACACAGCTGCGAACTCTACTAGGGCTCTACACACACAGCTATAGAGCCTCTACCTACCTACTGACACCCTTGTCTCAGACTTACAGACGCTTCAGGACTTCGCTCCTAAAAAACCCATTAAAATTCATACCCAAAAACTGCCTTCTACCCATAGAGCCTGGCTCTATTTATACATTCCCATGGTCCGCGAACCATGGGAAAGCCGACTTACTTCCTACTATTCTATATTATTTCTTGGGTAGACAACCCTTTGAATCGATCTATTCCATTTCGTGCTCCACATACTTCGGAGTTTTTACAATATTTTTATCCTAATTTATGGGCTCTAAGCCCCCAAAACTATTACACGGGACCTCTACTACCCAACAGTGGGAGTGCCAAGTTCACTCCTAAATGAAAAATATGAAGATATAAAAATGAAAGTAGAATTTGGTAAAACAAAAGAAAAGGTACAAAAGAAATTGTTTGTCTTCAGATGCAATAAAAATATTTTTCTAGGTACAGGACTATCCACACGTTATCTAGTTCATCATGAATTGGCAACAAATTCTCATAATTTTTTTACTACTCTAACTGGGTTTCTCTATATTTCTCCCTCATAAAGTTCAACCTATTACAGGGTATTCCTTGGATATATTTCCTTCTTCTAGCTTTCGTTGCAAATATGTTAGTTGGTCTAGTTATTTTCCTTATAGGGAACTACATATGAAGTGCATCATGTGAAAATATATCAAAGTAAAAGCAGAGGAAAACCAACCATTGGAGCAAGAATATCGAAATGATCTCTTTTTTTTTTTTTTTATCGTCGTCAGGCAAAATAAAATTGCATAAGAAAACTCAAACAAAGTACCAAATTGATTGGTCGCATTTTTGCTAGAGTAAATATACAATATTTATCATGATTCACATTATATATATTTCCACTCAAATCCAAACCCATCACCATAGAAAATAAAAAGAAGTTTCAGAGAGAAATATAAAGGAGTTTTTGGGTGAGAAAGTGGGATTTGTACCCAGCAAAAGTTAATATACCTCTTGCCAAAATAACTTTGACCCAGTTCACATCCGACCCCGTAAACCCCAGTAGAACAAGTAGAGAGAGTCCTATGTCATGGTGCAGTTGTTGCCAATCTCATACCATTGGATGTAATGCTTGGCCAAATGTAGGTACACCTAATGGGTGTAGCTCACTATGAACTTGGCATTATCACCATGTACAACTCACGCTTCTCATTATAGCCCTCCAAATAGTTTTTATCCCTGTCATCAAAGGAATTTGGAGAGCTGAGTCTTAGTAAGGCCAGGAGAAGGTGTCCCACGCTATGAGACCATCTATGATGTTTCTTGAATTGGTTGATTTTATTCTATACACCTCCTAGAGCTTCATTGGCGGGGAAAAGGGCACGAAGAAATAGTTGGCCTTATTGTCAGCTGGCTTTGGTGAAGTAGTCTTGCCAGCCGCTAAGGGTAAGGGAATAACTAGTGTAGGATTTCCACCAGGAGTCGTTGCTACCCATCCAGGCAGAGAAGAACTAATTTCCTTGGAATTTCAGTTAGTTTGGGTGGCTTTTGAATTTGGTTTGACAATGTTTGCAGGGTTGTGGTTACCATTAGAGAGGCTCTCGCTTTTAAGAGTCTCTTGCTCCTCTCCACCTCCGTAGACAAAATTTTTCACTACACAACCGACTACCACCTGAAAAAAAAAGACATATTATACTCCTGCTCATTCTTGTCATCCTCGTCCTCGTCTTTCTCCCCTGGGGTTTGAGAACTCTAGCATTCCTTTTTTTGGCCATGGGATTCTTCTATTTTAGAACCATTGCTATTAGGTCCCGTATTAGTGCAAAGCATGTGAAATGGGCACACCCTTTTGCTGGTACTATTGTGTAGAAGAAGAGACTGTTGCTTTTGTCTTCTTCTTTCTCCCATGGGCCTTGAGAACTCAAGATTTATTTTTTACAACCATGGGAATCTTTTGCTTCAAACCATTGCTAGCAGGTCTCATATTCATTTTGGTAGCACAAGTGAAAATCATTTGAAATGGGAACACCATTTTGATGTTACTATTGGAAACAAGAAGAACCTGTTGCTTCAGAAAACTAGTCGTCGTTCGTCTGCAACTGCAAATATGAGCCTTGAGGGGGGAATTTGTACTCAAAGGGTTGTTTCTAGAGATATTTCCAATAACAGTTTTGTAACAACCCTTGTTAAAATTCCATGCAAAAATATATAAGACCACAATCATGGGACACATATTCCAAGCTGAATGGTGAGAAAGACATCCTAGTGGGTGATGATTTTGATTATTATGGCAAAGGAAATTGGAAAAGGCAATGGCTAAGGATTTGGAAAGGAAAAATGGAAATTTTGGCACATTTATTTATGAAAATAATGGAAATTAGGAGAAAAGGAAGGGGAAAGGTCATAGGTTTCATGTGACAAGGAAATTGAAGGAAAATAATGGAAAATGAAGAAAACAGAGGCTTCATTAATAAAAAGGCTTCTAAGGATCAGTGGGTAAGCTTGGTCAGTTCATTTTTGAATTTGTTTTGGTCATTAGCATTGTCAAATAGAATCAGACGCACATTGGGAGTGCACCATGGAATAATGAGATAGTAGTTATTCACTCAGAGGACAAGTGGCGCATGATTGTAGCACTAGAGATTGGATGTAGTTTTCCTTTGGTAGTGGATTCTAGACTTTCTGGGAAGGAGGCAAATCCTAGTTTTACTTCGAGGGTGGAGGTGTGAGCTTCTATATCCTGTTTTTGTGGATATAGGCATCATATCCTTTTATTTTTTGGTTAAGCCAATGTGCATATGTGTATATGTGTGTATTATTTTAAATACTGTATCGAGTTGGAGTTATAAAGCTCCATAGATAGTATGATTATTTTTTAGTTGAAGCAAATGTGTATGTGTGTATATGTGGTTATTATTGTAAATTCCATAATGAGATGTGTTATAAAGCTCCAGTAAAATGTATGGATGTCATGTTTTAGCAGGTGGTCATTGTAAATGCTGCAATCAGTTGTGTTATAAAGCTCCACGGGCAATATGGTTCGTCAGCAATCTTGTTGGTTATAGGTGTCATTGAACACAGAGGACGGTGTTCCCCCAAGGGGGAGGGTTTTGTAACTTCCTTGGTTAAAAATACATGTAAAAATATATAAGACCACGGCCATGGGACACGTATTCCAAGATGAATGGCGGGAAAAACATCCTAGTGGGCGTTCATTTCTATTATTATGGCGAGGGAAATTGGAAAAGGAAATGGCTAAGGCTTTGAAAAGGAAAAATGACACTTTTGGCACATTTATTTATGAAAATAATGGAAATTATGAGAAAAGGAAGGTGAAAGGTCACAGGTTGCATGTGAGGAGTGAATTGAGGAAAATAATGGAAAATGAAGAAAATAGAGGCCTCATTAATAAAAAGGCTTCTAAGGATCAGTGGGTAAGCTTGGCTAGTTCAATTTTGGATCTCTATCTCTATTATCTTTCTCTCATTCTTTGAAACTTAGAGCTTTATTGGAGCACACTTGGAAAGTGTGGCATAGTTGGAGTTTTGGAGCAAGAAGGATAAGGGAGAGCAGGAAAGCACAAGAGGACGTCGGGATCAATAGCTACAACATGTTTTGACTACAAGTACCGAGTTGCATGTATGTTTTCCTCACTAGTTTTGGCATGAATGGGACATGCATGTGGTTTATTGGTCATGATATATCACTGGCATGGAGGATTGCCTGGATTGACAGTGGATTTGCCTAGTCTTGCCATTTCCTAGATAGCCATGATATTGTGGGCTTATTTATTTGTTATTCTGGTTGGTTCTAATGTTTCCTTTAGCATGGGTTGAGTTATTATTTCCTATAAGCCTTGGTTTGACAAATGCTCTAGAGCCCTGTAACGGCTTGGGTTGAGTTACTATTCCTGGAGCCATGGTTGGACAAGTGCTCTAAAAGCCTTGTAACATCTTGGGTTGAGTTACTAATCATGGAAGTCTTGGTTGGACAAATGCTTTGGAAGCCCTTGGTGTGTTGAGTTACTACTCTTGGAAGCCCTGGTTGGAAAAATTCTCTAGAAGTCTAGTGAAAGTTGTGGGTTGAGTTACTAGTCTTGGAGCCTTGGTTGGACAAATGCTTTGGAGCCCAGCAGTAGTTGTGGGTTGAGTTACTAGTCCTAGAAGCTGGGATGGAAAAAGCACTCTGGAGCCCTAGAAAGCTTGGGAAGAGAGAAATATAATGATGGTGTTGTGATGTCTGACCTTGAGGTGGAATCATTTTTTGATGGGTTGAGGTGGATGGCCTCTGGAAGACTTGAATGGTTTTGGATTGATGTGCTCTATGAGATCCCACATTCATGCTTGGAATATGGCACGGGGGTGACTGACTGAAGAGAGATTTGGCTCAACCATGTCTACAGTTGAGTGGAATTTGGTAGTGCCATACTAGGTTGGCTTTTGCATCATTAATATGAGGTTATTTATCCTTGTTATCTCATGAGTATTACATTGGTTTATATGTGGATTATATGGCAGTTGTATCCTTAATATTTCTGTTGTTATTATGTTGGCTATGTATATTTTAGTGGCTATGTATGGCTCTCATTGTGTTTATACTTGTATATGAATGAACAATGTATCTATGGCATAATGGATGAAACTATGGCTAAAGTGATAAGGAAACAATGCTTCATAGCGAATCTTACATAAGTATGAGACCCCTATGGTTAGATCTGTCATTTACACATGTAGATTGCATTGATGCCAAGTGTTTGACAAAATGCCAATACTAGTTGGGGATGGTCAGGCTTGGTCCTGGAGTTAGTTTTTGGTTTATTAGTCTTGTCATCATGTGTGTAGTGGATTCCGAAAGTTACAAAAAGTTCTGGGCAGTGGCCAAAATTCTAGGCTTGAAAAGTGCATTAAATTCCCAGACTCTGGCACAGGTCTACTGGAAATAGTCCCTGGACACAGGCATGTAGGCTTGTGGGAGCATCCAGAGCTCTCTAGGCACTAGCATTCCCATAACATGGGAGTGTAAGCTTGAAGACTTAGTGGGACTCAGGGGCTGGTTAGAAAAAAGGTTGCGATGGTTCCTAGGATTCTTATTGCTGATGTTGAAGGTCTGTATGGTGTGTTTCTTTCAGTTCCACTTCCTTAATGTGACTTAGGAGGCCGAATCATATCACATTAACTTCTCGTCACATGATTGCCCCAGTTGGCCGGTTACTTGGGTAGATGTGGGAGGAGGGAGTTATAGAGTTGTATCAGAGCATGGTTCACCCCTCATACTAGATGGGCTATGTGTTGGTCATGCATTCAAGTCGGTTGCATATGTGTTTTTTATGCTTGTATTCCCCGTACTTGTTGCATTTTCATGGTGTTGATCATGGTTGTAGTGATGCCACCATGTGAAGGTTGATGGTGTGTTGTGGAATGTGTCATCATGAGTGTATGGTTGTATAATCATTTGTTATGCATGTCAGTGTGTATATGTTGTTATGCATGCATTTTCATGGTGAAGGTTGTTGTGCATGAGGTTTTGTATACAATTAGGTCATTATGATGATATTGGTATGTTTATGATGTTAATGTGTTGGATGAGATAGAACAAGAGATGCAGATCATTAAAGTGAAGTTGCAACAATGGAATTCCGGGTAAGAGGAGATCATCATACATGTATTGTAGGATTGGCATGCAGGTATGTTATTTAATGGATTGTTATATGCATTAGGGTTATATACATTAGGTTTATGTACATGTCTATTGATGTTATGGTTACATATATGATAGATGCTAGTTGATTAGTGTAGTCATATGCACGTGTCAAATAGTCATGAATGATAATAACTTGTTGTTATATGCATTACTGTTTTTCTTTTACAATAGTTAACTTGATGATTATGTTATATATTGTTGATGAGTATGTTATAGGTTCACTTGTTGTTGCTATATGATAGTTAGCTTGATGATTAGGTTATATTTTGTTGATGAGCATGATATATAACTTTTGTTTTTATATGCTAGTAACTTGATGGTTAGGGTTATTACATTAAGATCTTTAAGTTATGTGTATCATACTAAATTGGATTGGCCTATGTAGATGGTTAGGGTTATTACATCCAGGAATGAGTTGAATTATTTGTGGCATTGTGTTGTACTAATCTAGACTAATTGTGAAGATGTGACTATTATGTATGAATGACAATTGTTTATGAGGTTATTATGTGAACATGTTGGGTAGTTACTGTCATGGATATCATGACCTTATTTATGGTTGAGTTGATATGTTATGAAGTTATATCGTGCTAATCTAGCTTGATTGTGCATACAAGATAGCCTCCCCTAAGATACATTAAGGTATGAGCTTGCTTATGTCGTCTACTTTGTGCTTGAATGCTTGATTATGTTGTCTATTTGGTGTTTGCGTGTTTTGTGTCTATTATGTTGTCTAGTTGATTTATCTAACATGGTATGTTATAGTTGGTTGAATGTTTGATGAATTGCAAATATGAGTGTGTTAAAATGATATTGTTTTAAGATGGTTGTACTAACACATATGTGTTGAGATAGCTTATATGTACTTGAGTAGGTGACAATCGTAGCATTATGTCTAATGACTATGAGTTTACTATGGATTATGACATGATTGTTAATCTTGGAAAAGGTTGATTTCAAATTTATAGATATGATTTCCTTGATATTTTGAATGTGTGGTTGACATGTGTGAAGAGTTGCAGGAAACATGCTTGGTATTAGCATGACAAGGTAATAGTTGATGTGTTTATATAACTAATTGTTGGATGATGTGACAACACATAGTAAGCCTCGATCCAAACAAAGTAAAAAGGTAGAAGAAAGGAATTGGGAAATAATTCCTTTGGCTATGTTTGGAAACCCTAATTCAACATGAATGAGTGCTTTGCATACAGGAAGTCTTCTTAACCTTGATTTAGTTTAACATTATGTGGATATGTGCTATAGTCATGAACATGTATTTGAAAATTATATCAACTAGTTTCTAGTTATGGATGGATTCGCCAAGGGAATTGGAGCCCTTGATAGATGCCATGGATGTGTTCAGTTACAAGGGAATGTGCTTGGCACAACAAGGTAAGGTAACTAGTATTTTTTTATGTTTGTTTCTACACTAACAGTTATGCGTTCATGGAAATATGATGTAGGGGATTGCATGGCAAACAGACTGCCATGAGATCTTGAAGAAGGCTTAGGTGGATATTTCCTTTGGAAGCACTAGGAACCATGGGGATTGAGTCATGGTTTTTGTTGTTAGTCTTGTGATTTTGGTCTTTTGTGATTTGCTTGCACTTGATTTGCATTTTTGTTATATCTAGTGCATGATCATGGCTCTTTGTTTGTGGTGTCATGTTTTTATTGGTTTTCATGGTTTTCTTCTTTCTTTTTTTTCTTGTGCTTTCCATTTAATTTTTGAGTCTTGGGAATTGGTTGGGAAAGAGGAAAGTTAGTGGAGCTTGAGGAGAGCTAAATGAAATCCAATAGGCGATGTAAGACTTAGATGAAGTCGGCGCATGCATAAGGAAGTTGAAGGCAAGGGTATGACAACCAGTTGGATTGGTTGGGTCTAGTGGTGTAAATTGATGATGGTGAGACAATCATGGGAAAAGTAATCAAGAAAGGTAACGTGAATGGATTTTGAGGCATCATATAACTTGGCTATGTTGGGAACTATTGTTCTTGATGTTGCACATGTGTTGCACACATAAAGGGAGTTCTCTTAACCTTGACCTTATGATATCTAGTAATTACGTTGTGATCATGATTATGATGATGTCTATAAGTGTATACATGTATGTATGTATGTATATATGTCATGTATGATAGGGTCCTCCTGGATCATGAGTATTTTATGCTAATGTTTACATGTACATATGTATGTGTGTATGTCGTTGAATGATTAGATCATTATTATTTTATGTTGATGTATAAATGTACGTATTTGTATGTATGCATATGGTTGTTTGACAGGATCATGATTTTTTATGATAATGTTTATGTATATGTATGTATGTATCCATGTATCTATGTCATTGTTTGACAGAGTCATAAGGGATCATTCTTGTGGAAGAATGATTGCTTATGTAGGTGAATGACATGTTTTGGGTCTTACAAGGAACTAGGTGGGAAGAGTAACCCTCACATATCTATCAGGTTAGTATCATGTGGATATGAATTGATATTATATGATTGTATTATGCCTATGCTGATGTTATGGACAGGTAATGTTGAGGGTTACATCAGCAAGAATGAAAGAAGTGTGCTTTGGGGCATTCTAGGATAAGCATGGATTGTGGAAAGACACTTGAAACAAGGTTTTCTGGTAGAGACATTGTGGTATTTGGATGTGTGGTACTATAGTTGTGCATATGTTTTATATGTTGTACATGTTGCATCTGTGATGTTGTGTTCATGCGGTGTGGTGTATATATAGTGTGTGTACATGTTGTTTATGTATTGTTATGTACATGGTGGTACAGATAATGTTGTGCGAATGTTTCATATGCAGTGCTAGGTATATATGGTGCTATGTACATGCTGGATATGTGGTGTTGTGTACATATTGTACTGTGCGCATGATGGATATGCAGTGCTCTATACATATGGTTCTATGTACATGTTGTATATGGAATGCTATGTACATATGATGTTGTGTGCATGTTTTATATATGGTGGTATGTACATACGGTGTTATGTGCATGATTGTAAATGTGGTGTTGTGAGCATGTGGTGTTGTGTATATGTTGTACATATGGTGTAGTATGCAGGTGGTGCTATTTGCATGTTGTGCATATGGTGTTGTGTACATGTGGTGTCGTGTACATGTCGTGTTTATGGTATTGTGTACGTTTGGCATTGTGTACACATTGTACAAGGGGTATGATGTACATGTGGCATTGTGTACACGTTGTGCAAGTGGTATCGTGTACGTGTGATGTTATGCATATGTTGTGCAAGTGCTGCTGTGTACGGGTGGTACAATGTACATGTTGTAGATATGGTACTAGTGTACATGAGGTATTGTGTGCATGTCATACATGTTGTGCTGCAGGCATGTGGTACTATGTATGTGTATTGTGCATTCAGGTTATCATGACATGTGTACTTGTTATGTTGTGCTTTGTGTAGTACATGTATTGTGTTGTGTTGTACGCCATGCGTTGGTACATGTACTGTGTGGTGTTGTACATCGGGTATAGATGTATTGTGTTGTGTTGTATGCCAGGTGTAGGTACATGTATTGTGTGGCATTGTACATCGAGTATAGATGGATGTATTTTGTTGTATGGTGTAGGTGTATGTATGTGTTGTGTTGTACCCTGGGTGTAGGTGTGTGTATGTGTTATGTTGTACCCTAGTTGTAGGTGGATGTGTGGTATGTCAGCTATAGGTGCATGTATTGCATGATGTTGTATGTCGTGTGTGGTTGTATGTGTGTGATGCGCATTATGTGTATGTGCACATGGTTGAGGAGGAGGCACTAGGTGTTTTTCGAGTGTGACAATCGATCTGGTGTGCATACAAAACAATGACAAAGGTAGAAGCTAAGGATTGATTAAACGATAAGTATCAAGATTTTATTTATGATGATTACACGTGATTTATGATTTTGGTTTATGATGGTTACATGTGATTTATGATTTTTATCTATTATGGTTGTGTTTTGAGCTAACCTGATGTGATATTTTTATACATGATGATTTGGTCAAAGATGTTAGTTTGACTTGTTGTGAAAGGAATTAAAAAGGATTGTAAGTGTGCCTCGTTCGCGGACCACCAACGAGGTATGATTGAATTTATTTCAATTTATTTTGAATCTAATGGAAGTTATGTTCTCAGTACAGGAAGCCAAGAAATGCCCAGTTGGGTGGTTGAAACTGATGGAAAGAATTAGCAGCGTCAATGAAAGGAATTGGAACATGCATCAGTATGTTGGTAAAGCACTTCAAGAGTAGAGCCCTTGTGGGACACTCGTACCCAATAGTGCCCATTGATTTTCATGAGCATTCTATGAATGATATGATGGTTTTAATGTAGGGATAGGCCTTGGTTTTTGTATCTTCTGATGCGAGGAATCCTTGCCAAGGGATGGACTTCCTGAGATGGGGGCGCCAGTGGAACTTGGACAGTGTGCAGGTACATAGAAGGGGGTGACGGGATAGCTGAGGGACTGTGTAGTAGAGAAGGGAAGACAGGGGATGAATTTTTTTTGGTCATTAGAATTTCCAGGTAGAATCAAATGCACATTGGGAGTGCACCCTAGAACAATGAGCCGGTAACTGTTCACTAAGAGGACAAGTGGCGTAGGATTGTAATGCTAGACATTGGATGCAGTTTTACTTTGGTAGTGGATTCTAGACTTCCTGGGAAGGAGGTGAATCCTAGTTTTACTTTGAGGGTGGAGGTGTGAGCCTCTGGATTCCCTTGTTGTGGTTGCAGGCATCATATCCTTTTATTTGCTGGCTGAGCAAATGTGCATATGTGTATATGTGTGTATGTGTATATTATTGTAAATATTGTATCAAGCTGGATTTATAAAGCTCCATAGATAGTATGATTATTTTTTGGTTAAAACAAATGCGTATGTGTGTATATGTGGTTATTATTGTAAATATCATAATAAGTAATGCTATAAAGCTCTAGTAAACGATATGGTTGTCATGTTTAGCAGGAGGTCATTGTAAATATTGCAACAAGTTGTGTTATAAATTTCCATGGCCAATATGGTTTGTTTTCAGTTGTCTTGTTGGTTATAGGTGTCATTGAACACCAAGGATAATGTTCTTGTAATAACCCTAGTTAAAAATACATGTAAAAATATATAAGACCATGGTCATGGGACACATATTCCAAGTTCCATGGTGGGAAAAACATCCTAGTGGGTGTTCTTTTCGGTTATTATAGAGAAGGAAATTGGCAAAGTCAATGGCAAAGGATTTGGAAATGAAAAATGACACTTTTGGCACATTTATTTATGAAAATAAAGGAAATTATGAGAAAAGGAAGGTGAAAGGTCACATGTTTCATGTGAGGAGGGAATTGAAGGAAAATAATGGAAAATTAAGAAAATAGAGGTCGCATTAATAAAAAGGTTTTAGAGGATTAGTGGGTAAGCTTGGTCAGTTCAGTTTTGGATCTCTCTCTCTCTCTCTCATTCTTTGACACTTAGATTTTTTTGGGAGCACACTTGGAGAGTGTGGCATACTTGGAGTTTTGGAGCAAGAAGGTAAAGGGAGAGAAGGAAATTGCAAGAGGACATCAGGATCAATAACTACAATGGGTTTTTACTACAAGTTATGAGTTTCATGTATGTTTACGTCACTAGTTTTGGCATGCATGATGCATGCATGTGGTTTATTGGTCACGATACATCACTGGAAGAGAGGATTGACTCTATTGACAATGGATTTTCCTAGCCTTACCATTTCCTAGATAGCCATGATGTTGTGGGTTTATTTCTTTGTTATTCTGGTTGGTTCTCATGTTTCCTTTAGCATGGGTTAAGTTATTAGTTCTTGGAAGCCTTGGTTTTACAAACGTTCTGGAGCCTTGTAATGGCTTGTGTTGAGTTACTAGTCCTAGAGCCTTGGTTGGAAAAATGCTCTAGAAGTGATCCATATCTTGGGGGGAGAACCCCAAGATCTAAAAATATTGAAATGGATCTTGGAGGGGGAAGCCCCCAAGATCTAAAAAATTGAAATGCCAGGAAAAAAAAGGAGAGAACAAATAGTAAATAAAACCAGAAAGATTTTTTTTATTAAAACAAATAATAATTGTAAAAGCAACATTGTGGTAGAAAATATGTATTTTTACAAAAATTGGTTGTTTCTTATAGTCTTTTTATAGTTATAATACCAAAAGTAAAATTCCATGAGTGGTAGATACCATGGGTGATTGAGTACCATGGGTGGATCTCATTTACAATACCATGGGTGGATGCCACTTCCAATACCATTGGTAAATTTCATGGTTGGATAAATACCTTGGGTGGATTCCACTTACAATAACATTGGTATATTCCATGAGTGGATAAATACCACGGGTTTATGAATACCATGGGTGGGGGCCAATTTCCATTCAGATCATTCCTCCCTCCTTAAGAAGAAATTGTCCCCATTGCATGAAGTTCCCTCCTAAGAAGCCTTTGTTGAATATGAATATCCACTAAAGAGAAGGATTTTGTGTGGTTAACCCATAATCGTGATGATTAAAGATCCAAGGATTGAGATACCCTGTAATGCTTGTGACCAACTGTGATACTGATAGTGTGCGAACTAGGAAATGGACTTCAATGAAGTGAGGATTTGTGGATGACCCATAGGTAAAATTCCATGGGTGGGTAGATACTGTGGGTGATTGAATACCATGGGTGGATCTCAGTTACAATACCATGGATGGATAAATACCTTGGGTGGATGAATACCATGGGTGGATGCCACTTACAATACCATGGGTATATTCCATGAGTGGATAAATACCATGGGTTTATGAATACCATGCGTGGGGGCCAATTTCAATTTGGATCAAGAAGACTTGTAATAGCTTGGGTTGAGTTACTAGTCCTAGAATCCTTGGTTGGAAAAACGCTCTGGAAGCCTTGGTGGGTTGAGTTGCTAGTCTTGGAAGCCCTAGTTGGAAAAACGCTCTGGAAGCCTTGTAAAAGTTGTTGGTTGAGTTACTAGTCATTAAAGCCGGGTTGGAACAAATACTTTGGAGCCTTGAAAGACTAGGGTAGAGCCAATTTTGATGATGGCTTTTTGATGTCTGATTGTGAGGTGGAATCATTATTTGATGGGTTGAGGTGGATGGCCTCTAGAATCCCTGGATGGTTTTGGATTGATGTGTTCTATGAGATCCCACATTCATGCTTGGAATATGGCATGGGGATGACTCGATGAAGAGAGATTTGGATCAGCCATGTCTACATTCGGGTGGAACGTGGTAGTCCCATACTAGGTTGGATTATGCATCATTAATATGAGGTTATTTCTCCTTGTTACCTCATGAGTATTATACCAATTTATATGTGGATTATATGGCAGTTGTATCCTTGATATTTTTTTTGTTATTATGCTGGTTATGTATATGTTCTATGACAGTGACTATGTATGACTCTCATCATGTTTTACTTGTATATGAATGAACAATGTTTCTATGGCTTAATGGATGAAACTACAGCTAAAGTGATAAGGAAAAATGCCTCATAGAGAATCTCAGATAAGTATGAGACCATTATGCTTAGATTTGTCATTTACACCTATAGATTGCACTGATGCCAAGTGTTTGATAGAATGTCAGTCTAGGTTTGGAATGGTCAGGCCTTGTCCTGGAGTTAGTTTTGGTTTATTAGTCTTGTCATCATGTGTTTAATGGATTCCTAAAGTTACAACAAGTTCTGGGCAGTGTCCATAATTCTAGGCTTGAAAAGTGCCTTAAATTTCCTGGACTCTAGCACAGGCCTACTGGAAATAGTCCCTGGACACGGGCATGTAGGCTTGTGGGAGAATCTAGAGCTCTTTGGACAGTGGCATGCCCATAGCAAGGGAGCGCCTAGAGGATTAATAGCTTAAAGACTCAATGGGACTGAGGGGCTGATTAGTAGAAAGGTTGGGATGGTTCCTAAGAGTCCTATTGCTGATGTTGAAGGTCTGTATGGTATGTTTTTGTCAGTTCCACTTCCTTAACGTGACTTAGGAGGTCGAATCATATCATAGTAACTTCTTATCACATGTTTACCCCAGTTGCTCGGTTACTTGGGTAGATGTGGGAGGAGGGAGTTACAGGCTTCTAACGTTTAGTGGTTTTGAGTAGGGTATGTTGTAGCCTTGCTACAATATTTAGGCTATAGTATCTCATGTTAAAGCACATGAATAACAAAGGATCTCACATAAGCCACAGGAAGAAAAAAATGATGACACCTTTCAAGACACTTGGAAGTTGACATATCTCTACGATGTCATTACAAAGAACCTCATAATAAAAAAATTGTTTATTAATTAATGATAATTTTTTAGTCAAAACTAGTTATTATATTCTAATGGCTAAAAAACATCTCTCTTCATCTATTTAATCTAATGCCATGATTTGATTATTCATCTTGTCTTGAAGATGAACCGACTAGATGGTTCGAAACGTGTCAAGTTATGGTTTCTTTATGTGACTTTGTACTGAAATATCTCTCAACATTAATAATATGGATCACATAAGCCTAAATTCAGATAGTTATGTTATTTTAAATGTTATAGTTATAGTTATGCACAATCCATATTACACTGTGTTATGTTATGAACTAATTATATATATAATATATATATATATATAATGTAAATAGAACTTTAATGCTATGGTAAATAATTATAGAATTATGTTATAAACTTCATTCATGATATATATTTCACTATGAAATTATAGTTTATAATAGTTAATTATAATATCTAGTTATATAGTTATGTTATGGACTATCCTAGTTATATTTAGTTACATGTTATGTTATATATATATATATATATATATATATATAATATATATATTATATATATAATTATATATTTATATACGGATGGGGTCCCGCTGGGTTAGTTTTGGGGCAAAAGCCCAAGTTTTGATGTAAAGTCTTTGCAAGTTGTGGTTGCAGAGTGCGTGGATGGTTAAAGTGTTGAAAAGGGTTTTACCCTTCTTTTATGTAACTTGAGTTGGCTTTTGAAGATCTACCCATGGTTCATGGACCATGGGATTGTATAAATAGGAGTGGTGTAGAGAGTCTAAGGCATGATGATAAGATGAATGTAATGGGTCAATAGAAGGAAGATCAAGAGAGAAGTCTTAGAGGAGAAGAGGCTCTGCAACTGAGTGCGCAAAGGCCTAGAGTAGTGTCTGCAGCTGAGTGCGCAGACCTCTTCAGCTGAGTGCATAGGGAATTCTTGAGTCTGTAAGTGTAATTGAATATCAATAAAGAAGATTGCTCCAAAAATTCCTGTGTTTTATCTAGTAACTTCTGTTATGTATGAATGTACTTTATGCTGTGATGAATAATGGTTTTGTAAAATAATGATGTATTTATGCGTGACTTTACTTGATCTATAGTGTTATCTAAACATAATTGATGTTAAGTGCTTATGTGAAGATTATAATGATTTTTGTTAAAGTTATCGAACACTTAAGTAGATTTGAGTAAATACTGGTCTAAGAGTAATCTATGGTGTGCATAAGTAGCTAATTTTCCTATTCAGAGTCTGCAAAAGCCAATCATATATCTTTGCGGAGGTATAGAGGTTGAGTAAAGGAAGTTACATCGATAAGCCATAAAGGCTTATTAATCTGCACAAAGGTAGATCCATGTCAAAAAAAGGACATACACTGATTTTTGGGTGTGAAAACATGGTTCCAACATCCCCCCATACTGCTTTGGGTGAGACTTCGATCCACGCACTACGGACTGATACCAAAAGGGCTAGTAGTGTAGCGAATTTTTTGGCGCATCTAACTCTGAACCTGGGTCAAGACCCATGAAGCCAACAAACGGTTTTGTTGCCGGGACCGGGATTTGCATAAAGAGAAGTGTGATGTTGCATCACTGGAATCCGAAAAAGAAAGAACTTGAGAAGTGGTTGGATAGAAAAATCCACGAATTCACAGCACAAGAGAACAAAAATCCATGCCGGACGAAAGAACAGTGGTTGGAAAAATATTTATACATAGAAATACATGAAATATTCTTCTGCATCTTCCCAATCGAACTATACGAGTGGATCGCTAAATTGGCAGATGACCAAGGAAGGTGGAGGCTTGATGGTCCAATAGTGTGGACCCTAGAGTTAGTGTAGAAGTTGGAAGATTTTGAAAATAAGGTCACATGCATTGTTGATCACTGGCTTGGTCGAGTCATAGGAGGATTTGTGATAGAATTTGTGATCGATACCTCATTCAGCTACAACGAGCAGAGAAACGCTTCCTAAAGGGACTACAAGGTAAGTATTTGAGATCTTTGAATACTTGGATTAAGATTCTCTTGTGTGAAAAGCGGGTTATGCCACTACCTTGATGTTTGGATCTATGCAAAGTGAACGAATCTTTAGAAATTAGGAAAAAGTAGGTCCTAAATATAGCTCATTGATTAAATCTCCTTCGAGTGACGGCGAGGGAGCCATACAAGCCTCACTGCAAGGTGCTGTCTAGTTCATAAGGCATGGTTTTCCGTGAATACACCATCCTTCTATGCCACCTCCACCTTCACCTCCAAAACCTACACCTTCGCCCACAACGCCACCACCTTCGTCGCCATTCAACATGTTGAATACAATGAAGTTTCCCATTTGCAATGGCTTGGGAAGTGAGGATCCGGATCAATTTTGGTTCATTGTGAAGGCTGTGTGGACAACACAACAGATTACAGATGATCATATAAAGAAGGCGCAGTTGGTTACTTCTCTACAAGATCGCGCATTTACATGGTACATTAAGTACTGCACTGATAATATTTTTGCATCATTAGCAGACACCCAGGCTACTCTGAACAAAGAATTCGGTAAGCCTAAGTCTGAGTCACGATCAGTAGCTGGGTTCAAGGAGATTGCGATGAGGGTTGGTGAAACACCTTGGGAATTAGATCAAAGATTGAAGTGCCAGATCCATGAATCTAATAAGAATCTCACAAATAGTAAGCACCATGATTGGTTTATAGTCGTGCTCTTGCCCCAGTTAAGGATTGCTTTGTCACAGAAAGAGATAGGAACTCACGTGGAAGCTCTAGAGATTGCGATGAGATTGCATGAGACACCTGACCAGAATGCTTCTTTGGGAGTTCAATAGATTCATGTAGAGTTGAAAAACCTTTTCCTATAATTGTAGAGTTTGCAAAATGAAAAAGTAGCTCGGCTGAAGGTGCGCGAAGAAGTTTGGTGCCTCAAGTGTAAAAGCCAGGGGCATGATAAAGATCATTGCCTTGTCTGCGTGAATTATATTACAAGGGGAGGGAAAATGCCCCTAAGCCAAGAAGCTCCAACAGACCAAGTATAGGGCCCATGCTATCATGCGCTATTTGTCAGGTGGCTGGTCCAAATGTAGTTTCTTATATTTTTCTTTAGAGTTGTAAGGTTTGGTTGTAGGGGGCAGGGTTTTTACCTTGGGCCCAGCTACAGGTTTTGATGGGTTCTCTCCTTGGTCCACGGCCCATTGAGATTTTTGTATTTTATGTACTTTATTTGTTGTTTAATGGAATAGAAGGTCCGACTCTTGCATCAGCAAAAAAAGAATATATGGCTTACCAAGGATGATATTCCTTTGGCCCCCCTTCAATGTGTCCATGTTTCCTACAATATCTTTTAGGTATTTCTCTTAAAAATATTACGTGATGTAAGCCCCTGCATTCAACACAAGGGAAATAATATTTCTCATTATCCAATTTATTTTTTCCTCTACTAATGTTTGTTGACATTCTTCCCAACAAAAAAATCACGTGATGATTATGTTATAGAATTGACTAATGTACTAGGTCTATTGTATTTTGTAATGCAATTGATATATAACAAAATAAATCTATTTTTCGCTACAATAGGAGCTTATAACCTTTTAGAATCATTGTATTTAAATAAAAAAGGTTGCAACGTATCTTAAAATAAATATATTTATAAATTTACGTACTATAGAAATTATGATGATAGTTGACCAAATCAAATTTGACTAGTCAAAGAATGACCCACCATTCCATTAATACCTCAATGGATAGGAAAAAAGGAATTTTTGTCGTATTGTGATTACCATCATACATCATCACTCTTATGACAATATGGAGAAAAATGTTGGAATTATGATGATGTTAGTATTTGTCGTAAAAATACTGACAAATTCGGGCTAACTAAAAAAATGACATTAATTCTTATCATTTTCAATGGTACGACCAATTTTAGTCATAACATCATACTATTTCATCAAAATTTATTACTATATATATATTAGTGATGAATATGAACACTTTTTTGTTAGAGTGCAATCCAGATGATGATATACCTAATGCAGCGCCGATCTAGTTAAAACTATAGAGGCTCCCATTATCCTGTTAGAGAGATAAATGTTTGAGGGTAATTTGAAATATTCTGGGTAGATATTTGGATCATGTCGGCAAGGGTTCTCAATTCACATGTGCCAAATATCTACATGGAGGGTGATTTAGAGAAAGGATTTCCCTCGAAAATAAACCTTACATAAGGTGAATATGTTATGAAACCAACTCACAAAAAGATAGAAAAGATAGATCAACACCTTAGAAATAAGCCTTTTCGAGGGGGAAACCTTCTTTACATTACACAAATGAAAAATTCTTGGATGATACAAACGACAAGACCTCCTTTCTATATATAGGGGTTTGTGGGGTCATAATATAGTCAAAACCGACATAACAATAATAATGTAAGGGAACAACAATAACAATAGTGGGCTTCTATGGGGCACAATAATAATAATATGGGGACTACATGGGCACAACAATATAATAAGGGGGTTGCACTAATAACAATAAGGGGTTACACTAGTAGTATATGGACCTAACATGCCCCTCTCCTTCAAAAAGTGTTGTCCTCAATGCTTGAGTAGTTTTGGATGCTTCGGTATAAAAATATCATCCTCCCATGTCGAATATTTAGTGGGTAAGTTCTTCCACTTGATGAGATACTCTGAAATTGATTGATTTCGTAGCAGTCGATTTCTTGTTTCTGTGACTGCTTCAGGTTCCAATATGATTTTTCCTTCCTCATCAAGTTCTGGAAATATTATTAAAATTGGGATCTTCTGCAAATTTTGAATGACTGGCCACACTTCTTTATCATTCTTCCATTCATCCCTTTCTTTGTTTACCCAATCTGGTTGGGTAATAGAAATGGCACAAAAAAATGCTTCCACATCCTCATCCTTTCTTAAGAGTGCATCTGCAACAACATTTTGCTTCCATTTTTTGTATATGATTTCAAAGTCATAACCCAACAACTTTGTGACCCATTTTTGTTGTTCTTCTGAAGATAATATTTTTTCTAAAAAGTATTTAAGAATATCATGATCTGTTTTTACCTTGAAGTGTCTTCCCATTAGGTATGGTCGCCATTTCTTAAGTTCATGTAGTATTGCAAACATTTCCTTCTCATAAATAGCTTTGTGTAAATACTTTCCTTTGATTGGATGACTTTCGAAAGAAATGGGTCTTTTTTCTTGCATTAAAACAACAACAATTCCATTTCATGAGGCATCACATTATACAATAAGGGTTTTTGTGAAGTCTTGTGTAGCTAAGACCGGTGCTTGGCACATTGCATTTTTAAGATGTTCAAAGGCCTTTGTTTGTTCTAGAGTTCAAGAAAATGCATCTTTCTTTAGTAATTTTGTTAGAGGTGTTGCTATTTTCCCATAATTCTTAACAAACTTGTGACAATACCATAACCCAAGAAATCCTCGCAGATGCTTTATGGATGTGGGAATTTTCTATTCCTTAATGGCTTTAATTTTGCTAGGGTCTACCTTAACTCCTTCATGAGATACAATATGACCCAAATATTCCACCTCCTGGACTCCAAAGAAACATTTGGATCTTTTTGCATATAATTGTTTCTCCTTCAATATTTGTAGCACCCTGTCAACATGTTCAACATGATCCTTCCAAGACTTGTTGTAGATTAGTATATCATCAAAAAATACTAACACAAATTTTCTAAGGAATGGTTTGAAAATTGAATTCATCAACCTTTGAAATGTTGAAGGTGCATTGGTAAGGCCAAAAGGCATGACCAAAAATTCATAATGACCCTCATGAGTTCTAAATG
>APFE030455119.1:125547-160143 GCA_000404065.3 Pinus taeda | reverse complement strand
GGGTTCAGGAGCCATTTCATGGGCTTCTAAGAAGCAGTCCATTGTAGCATTGTCTACAGTAGAGGCTGAATATGTGGCAGTTACAGCAGCAGCATGTCAAGCAGTTTGGATGAGAAGGATGTTGAGGAGCTTAGGCCAAGAGCAGGCAAAAGCGACAGTGATTTTTTGTGACAATAGCTCAGCTATTGCATTGTCGAAGAATTCAGTGTTTCATAAGAGAACGAAACACATTGATACAAGGTTTCACTACATCAGAGAATTAGTGAACAATGGAGAAATCGTCCTAGTACATTGCAGGACACAAGAATAGGTTGCAGACATCTTGACAAAGCCACTGGATCAGAAAAGCTTTGAATTTTTTAGGAAGTGTCTGGGTATGACCGAATGCCCAGTAGTTGAAATTAAAGGGGAGTGTTAAAATTATAATTTCACTGCGTGGGTCAGCAGTCAACACACGCAGAAAACCACTGAAGCAAACCTAAACCGCCGGGTAACTCATCACACCACCTTTCGGCCTGAAGCTGTTTCCGGACATGGTGCTCCGATGCTGACAACTGGACAACCGTGACGTCACCCACTGACATCCATCGGAAGGTAACTGTCGGTCTTCTACCCCTGTCCGATATGCGTCCGATTGAACAGAATTCTCTCCGTCGTCCGATTCAAAGGAAAGGTCTCCGCAGTTTAAGTCTTCCAAAGTACATACGGAGGTCTGATTAAATTTAATATTGTGTGGACCATACGTTGCTGCCCATACCTTATGATTAATTGCTGACATTTTTTTTGGTAAAACTTTTAATATTTCATACGGGGAAGTTAATAGGAGTATGGGCGAAGTATGTCGTAAGTTTTTTTTATTTCTTTTTTAATATATGTTTTAAAATCGTTGACCCCATTTTTGATATATGAAAAATACACGGGGATTGTATTGTATGAAAATTGTATATGAAAAACAGCGCGAACCTGCAGCGCGAAAAAGGAGAAAAAAAAAACACAGAAGTGCGGGTAATTTTTGTATTGTCATGTAATTTGTGTTTTTTTCATTTTCTGTATAAGCAATGAAAACACACAGCAGTGTGTAAGAAAAAAATAGAACAGAGGAGCAAATGAAGACCATGGTGAAAATGCAGCAGGGTAAAGTTTTTGGTTTGTAATGTAAAAAAATTGCACAGCAGTGCAGGAGAAGGAAGAAAAGTAAATGAAGAAAACCAGTGGATTGTTTTGTTGAAATCCATGAGTTGTTTCACACAGGTGAAAAGGTAAATCTGTAACTCCCTGTAAGTTTTGTTTTAACACAGCAGTGAATGTAAATGAAATATTTACACATAGAGGTGTAAAATTTCATAGGAGGCAGAGTAACTTTTGTGAAAATGTTTTAGTGAATCCCTCTGAGTGAAATAGGATGAATATGTAAGTGTTTTTGTTTAATGAATAGAAATCATTTTATGGTGGTGGAATACTCTGTGCTCTGTAATTATTTTTAAAAGACTTCTCTGTGCAAAAAGACCCTGGTGTAAAGGAAACAGAGCATTGCCTCTGTGTTTTATATTTTGTGGTTTTGGTATTTTCCCATTGCAAACCCAAAAATACCCAACATTTCCCTGTTGTATCTCCATGTCAAGTCGAAATATCACATGAATGATTTTGAATGTGAGTTCGACGTGAAAGCTACATGTTGGAATGGAAAAAAATTATCCGTCGTGATTTGAATCTGATAAGAAAGAGAATCTTGTGATTTGAATGTGATAAGGAAGGGAATCTTATTATCGAGCTCCATTCTTACCTTGGCAAATAGGTTCAATTCATTGTATTCGGTTGTTTAAAATTTAAGTTGGAGACTTGAAATGAAAATGCATCTGTTGATCGGGTTCGATTCATGCTCAGGGGAAATAGGTAAGTGCCATTCATAACAGTTTTAATGTGCTGGGTTTCATGGGTTGTCCGAGTATTAACAGTACATGAATCGAACTCTTCCCATTAAGATGCATGGAAAGAAATCATTTCAAATGGATCAATGCTTTGATATCTACATTTAAAATAAAAAAATTTCCTAAAAACATATTGGAAATTGGTTTGATATGCGAGAGTCTAAGATTAAAATAATAACAATTTCAAAAAGGTTTTTTTAGCAAACTAAACTCTAAAATCATTTCCAAAATTCAATGTTCAAAAAAACATGTTTATAATGTCATCTTTGTTAGAATTTAAAACACAACTAGTGTTAAACTATAATAATAATGACTAATACTATCACAATGAAAATTTTAAAATCAACCTACAGAAAAAGCGAGAGCAATTGTAATTTTTTCATTTTATAAACTTCAAAACCTTAGTATTTTCTAAACCATCATCTCCAAACTTCAAACTTGATAATGTTGTAACCAAAACCACCCAACCCACCTTGCTCCTTTTTCACTTACCCTTTCAAAAACCAGGAAAAATAAAATTATACCAAATTAACCCGTTTTAACAAAATGCTTAATATAAACTCAATATTATTTTTCCCAAAACACTATTAAAATAAATAGATTAAAAATAAAAATTGTAATATTGTGTTTAATAGCATACCATAATATAAAGTTCTGAAAATTTAAAAATAATTGAGTTTCATTGTGATGCAATTAGTAGATTCATTTATCTAAAAGTGATCAAATAATTAAATATTTTGAGTTGAAAATGATTTTTAAATGAAAAATTTGAGGAAAGGTTTGCAGTTCTAGAGATTTGATTTCTCTTGACTATTCGTAAATCGAGAAACTATCTTAACTATAAATTTTTGACATTAAATTATTTATGTTTTATATTCTCCACTTTAAAATGTGAATAAATGCCGCATATTTGGAAATAGAAAACATATATCCATAAGGTTATAAATATAGGCTAATAAAAAATAAAAATATAAGAACTTTTTTAATTTAAATTATTTTTTTTCCCTATATATAAAATTATGTTTTTAATATGAACATGAAAATACATTATTTATAATTATCATAAATAAATAAAAGTAAAATAATCAATATGTCATAATGTTTTGGTGAAGCATTTTTATAGGATAAATGAATAAATGTAAATAACCAAAATAAAATATTTAAATAAACTTAGTATATATTAAAGAAATACAGTGATATTACAATTATTTTAGGGTATATAAAAATAGATTAATGAAATTATAAATTTCACATTTAAATTCGGATGGAACCATTTTGATTCCAGATTTACCAAGCACATAGAGGAATCAAATCTGTCAAATTGCAAATCTCATTGTAAGTGTAAAACTTGAGTAAAGGTTTACATATGGAGCTTTGATTCCTCTAAGCTCTTGGTAGATATAGAATTATGATGAATCTATGCTAATATTGAGCAACACAATAGTAAATTTTTAACTTTAAAAAACATTAAAATATTTTATTTATGACTCTCAATCTCCACATTAAAATGTTAGTACATATAAAAACCAAGTCGATAGGATATAATCTCTCTCCCCATATATATATATAAACCAAGGATTGAGAAGGATCAAATATCTCAAAATGCAAACATTTTTTAATGTAAAATTCAAGGAAAATTTTGCACCTTTAGAGATTTTATTCCTTTGGACTAGTATTGGTAGATCCATATTTAAATGGATTGATGTTGGTTTTGAGCAACACACTAAAAAAAATGTTTTAGTTATAATATTTTTTATTTTCGCTTGTTTTATATAATTTATAAGTAGTTGACATTGAAATATTTTATTTATGATTCATATTATCCACATTAAAATGTTAATACAAAGAGAAAACATCTATCTTTATAAAATGCTATGCATTTCTCTTTCTCTCTATATCTACATTGAATATTTATTTTTCTATATGTGTATATTTTATTATTTTCATTACTATTAATTTTAAATTAATATATATCAAATACATATTAAACATTGAAAGAATTATAAATCTCCTTCATACCTTGAATATTAAAGTACCTATAAGTACCTATAACTAGCACAACCGCATTTAAGTAATGTGGTTGATATATACTATACATCTACAACCACATTTACCAATGAAGTTGATATATATCTATAGGTTTATATCCATCATCCACCACATTAATAACTATTCGGTATATAAACATTATTTTGTATATTAATATAATATTAGTCATTACATAATTTTGTTAATATATTAATAGTTATATTTGAAACTATAATATAATTCACTTATAACATAATAATATTATTTAGTTATTATTAACAATATATATTTATTGCCACCATTATATTATCATCAATAATTATTATATATTTATGAATATAATTGTCAACAAATTTTATATAATTACTTAGCGTATATTAATAATATACACATAGTAAATATGTAATAATAACATATTATAAAATTTTGTTAATATATTAATAATTATAACCCAAACCATAATACAATTCACATATAATAGTATTTCAT
This sequence comes from Pinus taeda, assembly GCA_000404065.3. Classification (NCBI taxonomy): domain Eukaryota; kingdom Viridiplantae; phylum Streptophyta; class Pinopsida; order Pinales; family Pinaceae; genus Pinus; species Pinus taeda. The sequence continues at coordinate 155,698 of APFE030455119.1, read as the reverse complement.
TATTATTTATAATACATATTTATCTCCCAATATATTATTATATTTATTAATATAACTATTAATATCTTTCATATATTTATTTAAAGTAAATTTAAAATATTATACTATTACTTATAAATTAATAAACTAAAGGGATTAATAATATTATAAATCTAAGGGATCCAAAATCCAATAGACTAATATTATAAACGGAAAGGATTAGTAAACCCAAGGATTAAATTATAAACTCAACGAAATATTAATCTTATAAACCGAAGTGATCAAAAAACTCAAGAGATTAATATTAAAAACACAAGGGATCAATAAACCTTAAGAAATAATTAAACCCAAGTGATTAATAAAGGCACATAATTATTAATATTATAAACCAAAGCCACTTTTAAACCCAAAATTTTAATATTATAAACCAAAGGGATAAATATTATGAACATAAAGGATCAACAAACCAAAGGAATCAATATTAAAAACACATGGGATTAACTGTATGAAAATTAACATTTTAAACCTAAGGGATTAATAAATTCATGGGATTATTAATATTATAAAACCAACGAGTTAGTAAACCCAAGGGATAAATATTATGAACCTAAGGGATCAATAATAAAACTGAAGGGATTAATAAATCCTAGGAATTAATATTTTAAACTCAATGGATTAATAAATCCAAGGGATCAATAAACCCTAGGGATTGTAAATATTATAAACCCAACGAATTAATAAACAGAAGGGATAAACATTATAAACCTATGGGATTAATATTAAACCCTAGAACTAATATTTAACCCTTAATACTAGGGTTTAATAAACCCAAGAGAATATTAATATTATAAACTCAAAGGATTAATATTATCCATCCAAAGAATTAGACAACTTGATTAATGTTAAAACCCAATGGATTATTAATATTATAAACCCAATGGATTAATATTATAAATACAAATGATTAATAAACCAAAGGAATTGATAAACTCAACAAACTAATATTAAAAACCCAAGTGATTAATAAACATTTAGAATTAATATTTTAAACTCAAAGAATTAAGAAACATAAAGGATTAAATTATAAACCCAAGGAATTATTAATATTATAAACCGAAGTGACTAATAAACCTGAGGGTTTAATATTATAAACCTAATGAACTAGTAAACACAAGGGATAAATATTATAAACTTAAATGATCGACAAAGGAATCAATATTAAAAACTAATGGGATCAATAAGCCCCAAGAATTAACATTTTAAACCCAAGATATTAATATACCTAGGGGATTGATATTAGAAACCCATTAATCCTAAAACCCCAAGTTATTATAAATCCAAGGCAATAATATTAAACCCAAGGGATTAATATATAAACCCAAATCATATGAACTGAAATATAAATATTATAAACCCTAAAATAAATATGGTTAACCGTGGTTGACCATGGTTCATTTTCATATTCAAAAAATATTTGTCATAATGTGGCTTTCGACCATGGTTGACGATTCTTGAGCATGATTGATTTTCAAATCGAGCCAATCTTTGTGACAATGTGACGTTGGGCCATGGTTAATTTTCATATTGAGAAAATCTTAGTCACAATATGAAATTATGTTGAAAAAGGTGTAACTAGGTTCAGTCTTCATAATGAAACGATCTTTGTAAATGATGAAATAAAAGAAATAAAATTATTTTTGTATGCCTTGTTGTGTGGGTTTCATGAACAATATGTTTATTTGTTAGTGGCTCCCATTGAGAGATTTAGGATTTATTATTAAGTCAAAGAGTCAATGTTATGTATGAAGAAGCTCTTCTTGAGCTTATGTTTAATCTATACAAGTCTATAGAAATGTCAAGAATCCCTCCAAATGATAAGCACAATCCTATTCGTCCTGTCGGCCTACAAAATGAATAAAAAACAGTCATGTCAGCTCAAATAAAGAGACACAATGGTTCCCTCTCTCATGTCGGCTTATATACAAGGCTAACTACTATATATAGGCGTGAAAAGGATCTGCATAATAGGAAAGATAGGAACTCAGATCCTTTGAAATATTGGACAAGTACAGTGGTTCAGAAATATCGGATGAGTACAGTAGTTCAGTGTTGTGGATAAATAAGGATCTGTATGTTTCTTGGTGATGTCTTGGTGCAGGGTAAACCCAGCATATACCCATACTTAGCCAAACTAATGTTAGGTTACCCAACATATACCCATAGTATACATATTAACAATGCATACACACCTTTGCCCGAGTATTTAACTCTTCATGGAGTCAAATCTTCAACCATCACTGGTTACGACTTGTTTATTAGTTCCTGTGCATAGGAACTTCAATCACCCCACCTAAAACCTCCTATCGGGAATTAAAAACCCATGAACCATAGTCCATATATATATAACCATACTCCTTTCATATGCCTTGGTTACATATATATTATCGCATGAAAGCTTTATCATGCTTTTCCTTAAAAAATCCATTTATAAAGGAAAAATGCCCCAAAATATCTCTTCCTCTACCTTCCGTATGACTATCGCACAGAACCCGAGGTAAAACCTCATTGCAATCGGCCATCGCAATGTCCAATGGTCATACACATATGTACCATCACCCCTCCTCTGACTCCAATATGACTATTGGATCATTTAAGCCTTAAAAGGCTCAGCAATGCTTTATCGCAATAACAAAGAATACACAGGAAATACACGAAGGACTCCGCTTTGAAACCTTATAGTGGATCTCAAATAATAGCTAGCTTGATTCATATATCATCGAGTCTGCTCATCGCTGGACTCTCCATCGTGCCAATCTCCATTCTCCGATGCCGATACTTCCACTCACCGATTATTGCATATCGGCGATATCACTATCGGTATATCGCAATGCTACGTTCCATCGCCAGCCTTACTCCTCCGATTGTGATTTAGTGATCCAATCGTGTCCATTGATCTTTGAAGATCCAATAGCTGCTGAGCATCAATTCTTTATTTCTCTTCTCGTCCCTTTAATTAGAATTTACGCCATTTTAAATGGTTTCTGTGGCTCTTTTGGGTTCTTCAGAGGTTCTTCCTCCTTCGCTATTTGTTGCAACTCTTCCTTCTGAGCTTCCTCTGTTCAGCTTTCTTTGGCTGGACTCCTTAGCGAATTCTTGCTTTGCAACTTCTCTCCAAAGCAAACTCTGTCTTTCACTTGGATTCAATGATCCCTATATGATTCCTCTAAATCATCTTTGTTCCTCTGCGTCGTTCAAAATTTTGCCTGCAACCTGTTGTAGAGCCTACAAATTCACAAGTAATTCATACATTAAATACTTCTTAAGCATACTGACACACACATGAACCAATCTTGCATATATTAATATAAAAGCACAAATTACATCCGAGACACCTCAGTCTCATGCATGCCTAATTCTCACATTAGTGGCCTCTTCTTACTCTTCCGGTAGCCATACATATATTTATATGGAAACTTCGAATTAGATTACTATGAAGGACCTGATCAATCCTCTAACAAAATCCCTAAAGCTTACTACATGCATACATATGTGGCAGATAAATAAATCTCCTCAAGACTTTATCCATTCCATCTTTTTCTCTATTTTAAAATAGAAAAGTCCCCTTATCAGCTCAGTGGTCCACTTCTACTCTAATTAATTCCTAAAAACTCTCTCTTGCTCCTAGAGAGTTGGATTTGACTTCTACTACTCATGTTCTCATTTATTTATTTTGAGAGCATTTACATATTCTCCCATTATCTAATTAAATCAAACTTAAAGGCCTAAATATTGCATTACTTGATACTTAGGAAAATTATTTCCTAAAATGCATGACCCCCTATGTCTACTATTTACAATGATTTTCCTTGGGCTGAATGTTCCTGCATCATGTCTCAGCCTCCTCATAGTCTTAATGAAGTAATGTCTCGAAATACTAAGATATAGTTCCATTGTCCACATATGTGTAATGAAGATCTCTCAGTAATATACTCTTCGCATACCTTTGTCTCAACATACACTCTCAACATTACTGTGAAGAGGAGGATCTTAAACTATCACTCTCTGTCTCAGCATACATTTAAGATGCAGGTATAATTTGAGCATAGAAGTAATCATAGTTAATACATAGGCATAAACTTGATGAAGATCTAGGTATATATACATATCTTATTATAAAGATCTTGGTATTATGGTGAAAGTCTCAACGGAGGAGCAACAATGATCTTAGTGGAAGAGTAGCAATGATCTCAATAAAGGTGTTGCAATGGTGCACCTATAATGATCTATGTGGTGCAATAATGATGACCTCAGTGAAGCAACCTTGATGATGATGATCTCAGCAGTGACAAAGAAGAGGATTGGTGTCTTGGTCTTGGAGTGGCCTAATAGGTCAAGGATAATGGTCTTGGTATTCATCAATTAGAACCTCTATAAGAAAAATTTTGTGTACTAGGTTTTCCTCTCAAAGAGTGAGAGGTTTTGGCCCTAGCAGAAAGCCAACATCTTGTGTCCTTGTCTCTTTTGTTTTGGTAACTATTTGATGAACTAAGAATACACTCTAATAATAAAAAGTGAAGATTGTGCTAATAACAAAAAGTTTAAAATACCTCACAAATAGTTATCCTGGTGAGAAGAATCTTATTAACATAATTTGCCCTAGATTCTTCAACATGGTATCGGAGCTAAGGTTTTGAAGTCAAAGGAAGGGAGGCAAAAAGAGACATTCAAGGATCATTTTTCAACAAGGGCATCAAAGAAAGTTGAAGGGTTTTGTGTTTCAAAACCTACTTCAAGGATTGAAGGATCAGTGTACAACAACAGTATACAATGGCAAGGGCTTTTGTCTTTATAATTAAGGAGAAATTCTACAACAACAAGACAATTTAGTCCTACAGCAAGGCTGATTTGGATCCTTATCTGAAGTTCTAGGATCAAGTAATCTCAGTCAAAAGATGAAGCATTAAAAACTCGAGTACATATCAACAATTTTGGTGTCTCCCATAGTTTTGATCTATGTCATACAGTGATCTCAATAATAACATGATGGCATCATACTAGTGACAATAACTACCTCAGATTGAATCATTTTCTATAAATAATATAGTCTTGACAACTCATATTCATGATACTCGATGGCATATTGAAGCAAATAATCTACAACATAGTGCTCAGAAATAGGTCCAGGTACTATAAGGTGATCATAGAAAGTAACCTTAATATTCTATGATTCTACATGATGATGAATACTACAAGGTTCACATGTGTGACAACAAGAATTCCTGGATGTCTTTCTGGAAAAAATTATCAGGCTTCCCCCAAAAAGAGAAATTGATTTCAATATAGAGCTAGTTCCAGGAGCTACCCTAGTGTCAAAATCCCCTTACTGAATGAGTATGCCTAAATTAACAGAGCTTAAGATGCAGTTACAAGAGTTTCTAGATAAAGGGTACATTCGCCCAAGTGTATCACCTTGGGGAGCCCCAATGTTGTTTGTGATAAAGAAAGATGGGACCATGCACCTATGTATCGATTATAGGCAACTAAACAAATTAACTATTAAAAACAAGTACCTATTTCCAAGAATCGATGATTTATTTGATTACGTCAAGGGAGCGACTAGGTTTTCTAAAATTGATATGTGGTCAAGGTATCATCAAATCAAAATAAAAGTGAGAGTAATCTGCAAGACAACATTTTGAACCCATTATGGTCATTATGAATTTGTCGTCTTACCGTTCGGGCTTACTAATTCCCCCACAACTTTCATGAGTTTAATGAATGGTATTTTCATCCTTACCTAGATAAATTTGTTTTGAGTTTTATTGGTGACATTATTATATACTCAAGGAACTTAGAAGAGCATAAGGAGCACCTTCGAATAATGTTGAAAACCTTAAGAGAAAATTAGTATTATGCTAAGTACAACAAATACGACTTTTGTGAGGATCAAATTCAATATTTGGGATAGAACAAGTGAATGAACACAAGCTATTAAGTGACATACAAAAACAAATAAATGCAAGTACCTTATCATTGCAGGATAGCTACTATGATTTCGAGGAGGGAGGCTCCAAAATGAAGCGAAGGAAAATTTTTGGAGGGTGATTATAGCTGCTACAATAGGACTTTATAATAGGCTTGCCCAAATCCAGAAAGAAAATTATTCTATCATGGTAGTGGTGGATAAGTTGAGATGAAAAACTCATTTTATCCCTATCAAATACACTTACAAAATTGGTGAAATTGTAGATATATTTATGAGGGAGATATTTCGGTTGTATGGCATGCCGAAAGTAGTTAATTTCGACCAGGATGTAAAATTTACTTCTGCATTTTGGAAAGCCCTTTTAACTCGGTTAGGCTCTCATATTCAATTCAATACAACATATCATCCACAAATACATGGGCAGACCAAACGAGTTAATCAAGCCCTAGAAGATATGCTATGAATGTATGTGATGTAATAACCAACCAAATGGGAGGAATACCTTCATTTGGTTGAATTTTCATACAACAACAATTATCATGTATCATTGAAAATGAGACCTTATGAAGTATTGTAGGGAAAAAAGTGCAGAACACCTACAAATTGGAACAATCTTGAAGGTAAGTTAATCCTAGGGCTTGATACGCTTGTGGAAATGGAACAAATAGTGAAGAAAGGTTAATAGAATCTGAAGGTTGCCTAAGATAGGCAAAAAACATATGTTGATAATAAAAAATAAAAATAAAAAGCAAACAAACAAACAAACAAACAAACTTATAAAGAGTTTCAAGTAGGAGAGCATGTATACGTGCGAATTAAACCCAAGAAAAGTAGCTTAAGATTGGGTGGAAGTGCAAAGTTAGCGGATCAATATTTGTGTATATGAAGTGTGGGTGTAAATTTATGAATAATGAGAGTAAAGGTGTGCATTTTTGTACCTTCATCTAGACCCAATTGTATATAAAGAGAGAACTATGATATTTCAAAAATAGTAGGTAAATGAAGTGACTTCAAGTTTCTATGCAACGAATTTCTAGGAGGGATAAAGAATCACACTTGCAATGGGCCCTATCATGGTACTAATCATACTAGGTATATTAAGTTACAATCATGACGTCAAGGCATGTAACACAAATTATCATTTTGAATGGGCTATATCATTGTACTAGGTGTATCAAGTTACTATTATAAGACAACACAATTGTTATGATTATTAACTCTCTTTTTTCAAGTCTTTTTTTTTAATTATTAGCCATTCTCATAATTTTGATTTGTTAGAAGTAAAATTATTCAAGCTTTCTATTAGTTCATTTTCTTTACATTAATTTTTTATTATAGCTTTGAAAATTATATATATATATATATATATATATATTATATATATATATGAGTCCTGTTATTAAAGTACCCATGTTATTGAGATGTCACTTGTTCAATTCTTTCAGCGTTCTTGAGGTCAGGCTCCGTAGTTGAGCCAACAAGAAGTGATCGATTTGGGTGGATTTTCCTGTTACAAATATTCCATGGACGTAGTAGTTTTGTCTGTTACAAATATTCCATGGATGTAGCATTCACCGATCTCCACGGTTCATCAAATCTTTCTTGCCATTTTTTGAAGAGTATATTGATGGGATGTAAATCCTTAAATGACCAAGATAATTTGTAAGAGTAAAAAAACATAAGATAGAAATCATTGAACATGTTTCTTTATGCAAGTGACATTTTAATATAACTTGAAATTGAGTTAGGGTTAACGTTGTTTCCAACACTATCAACCATGTATTAACATATTTGAAAATGGATATAAGCTCTCGTTTTTCCTTGCAAATTGTTTGTTCATTCTTTAAAATGTAGTTGCAACCCTTAATGTTCTTACAAGTTTCTTTGTGGCCTTGATAACTTCCACAGATTTGTGGACTACCTTTTATTAAGGGTAAAGTAAACAACCAAAGTTGAGAGCTAGGGTATCCCACTAGGCATAGAGTAAATAGTGACATGGTGCTATGTTAAGCCACTCCATGGTGTAAGGTCACTGGTTCAAAATTCCGTGGGTAAAATTCCATACATGCTAAGGGTTGGTGTGGCCCAAGCCATGTGTGATCCCTTAGTAATTTTGATGACTTAGATTCCCCTAGGTTGAGGCTACTTAAGCCATAGGTTAGTCATGTCAGTCACAAAAACTAACAAAAAAAAAGTTGAGAGCTAGAGTGTACTAAGATTGTCATTGGCAACGTCAAAGCCAATATGGGAATCAATTTAGGCATCATTGATATGGGCATAGCTCATAATGTTAGTGGAAAACTAAATTTCATTTATAAGGAGTTGTTAATGATTTTCAATTATGGGTGAACACTTTCCTAGTTTGAGTTTTCCTTTTTTTCTTGCTCATGTATTTTGGTATCTACCTTTGTTATTTTACGTAACCTATTTTTTTTTATATTGTGGGGTTTAAACATCTTCCATATATGTTTGTAGTAAATTATGAATCAATATTTTCCTTGTTTTATGATATGAGCATTGTTGGATTGATTATTTCAAAATAAGAGAGAATAGACATTTAAAACGTTCAATCAATTGAAAAAATCCTTACCAAAGAACTAGCTTAAAGCTATTTATTTTTTTCATTTGAGTAACAAGAATGCATGATCGAATTAACTAGAATTCAAACCTTCTAGATCCATCTTTGGTTCTAAGCCCTTATCGCATCATAATATCATTTGCCCTTATATATTATTATAGGGTCATATTGTTATTGCACAATCAACTTTGTTCAATAAAATTAGGGCATTGTAATTTCTAGCACTCCAAAAAATTATATAGCTTACATTGCATCAAGATTTGTATAAATCTAAACATGAAGTGTGATGTGTAACTCTCAACCTAGCCACTTACCTTTTCATTATGATGCACGCATTGAGGAAATAAGCTGAAATATCCAAAATAAAATAAAATTAGTGAAGTGCTTTTTCAAAAAGGCCAAAAGTCTTGCTTCTCATACAATTGGACAATCAAAATTCTTGTTTTGGATATAATTGGGCAATGGAATTTTACTTTAGTATCTACAACATGTTGGAGGAGGATTTGCTAAGGGTTAAGGAAAGATAATGGAATTTTATTTGGTATCTATAACATGTATTTTAGTAACATAGATCTATCTTAAGTACGGATCTAACATGAGATGAGAGGGGTCAAATTTCTTCAAGTGCAAACTTATTTTAGAATGTAAAAAACAATGTGTAACATTTCATTGTCTAAATGTATTTTTGAATGCTATAGAGATTACATAACTTAAAATTGTATGTTCAAAAAATCTTTGCTGGATTTGAACGATATATATTAATATATATATTAATATATATATTATATATATATACACACACACACAACTGTAAAATACTAACACCATAACCACTTCAAAATTTTATATTTAAGTATAGTTCAATATTAATTCATATAAAATATTATTTCATAACTCATATGGATATTTTATTAATACATTAATATAAAGTATTTCTTTTAACATTTTTTTTTGATATACAGTATCTATGAGGGTGGTCAAAACTTGGAACCCCAATAACGAAAGGTTAAAATTTTCATATATATATATTGTTAAAAAAAATTAATGTTGTGTATAATAAATATATAATGTGAGTTACTAATAAAATATTTTAATATGAATTAATATTCAAGTATACTTAAAAATATATTAATATCTATATTCAGGCTTCTATGATCCACAATAAATTAAGCAAAGTCTTTTGGTAGAAATCACATAAGAGAAATTTTTGGAATTTTGCTTCACATTGGCTGTAAAATGAAGATATTTTGTGAATTTTATGAATTAATATTCACTTAGACTTAAAGATATATTAATAAAAAACAAAAACCATTTTAATGTGTGTTGGTCTATGTTGGTTATAGCCAACATTGCTTTTCTATTTAGAGAATATTTTCTTTTTATTTTAAGAGGAACACGTGTCAACTCCAAATTGAGCTCAGACATACTTACACATAGCCCCTTGCTAGAGGAAGATTTGTTAACGGTTAAGGAAAGATAATGTTAGTTTATTTGGGTTTCTAATGTAAGTTTATTTGGGTTTCTATAACATGGTGGAAGAGGATTTCTTGGGGGTAAGGAAAAATGATAGAATTTTATTTGGAAAAGATAATGGAATTTTCTCTAGGTTTTTATAACATATTGGAAGAGGATTTGTTGAGGGGTAAGGAAATATGATGGAATTTTATTTGGGTTTCTATAACATCTTGGAAGAGGATTTTTTGAGGGGTAAGGAAAGGTGATGGAATTTTATTTGGATTTCTATAACGTGTTCCACCAGGAAATGTTGGGAGTTAAAGAAAGAGGCAAAGGCTTTTCTTCAAACACACTTGGACAATGAAATTTATTGGGGTATCTATCACATGTTGGAAGAGGATTTCTTGAGGGTGAAGAGAAGATAATGGAATTTTATATGGGTTTCTATAAAATTTTGTTGGAGACTCATTTGTTGAGAGTTAATTAAAAAATCCATAAACCCTAACTGTGACATTTAAAGCACTAATTCTAAAGAAAAATCCTTTGGAATATTTGGAGGACTCTAAACTAATTTCTTAATTGCTCAATTTATAAGATCATCAAAAATATCCTAACAAATAGCTTGAAGAATGTATTATTATAGTTCATCTTGGAAGAATAATTTGGATTTCTCTTCAACCAAGAAATTCAAAATGTTATAGGGTCATCTTAAGATGCTATAGAGTCATCTTAGGAAATGAGAAACTATGTGGTAAGAATTATCCTTAAATGAGATGCTCTCTACAATGGAAGTTTCATGAATCTTAGAAAATGACACTTTGTCAAAATCAAGATATTTTCAAATTTGTATATGTAAATGAAAATGACATTTTGTTAAAATCAATATATTTTCAAATTTATACATGTAAACGCTTAGTGTTTATAAGCTAACAAAATATTTTGTAGAAGACTAATAATAAAATGTTATTTTTTCTTCATTATTATTTTAGTTCATAATCAACACCTTAATAATAATATAAATCATTTATTATTTTAAATATTACATCTTATTTTTTATTTATTTTTTAAAGAATTTATATTGAATTCTAATTTTATGGTTTCCCTTCTCACCTAATTGTCTCTTTGGTGTAATTTTATTTTAGCTGATTTATTTCTTCCACTTTATTTAAATATATTAAATTAAAAATAAAAATTATAAACCCATTTTATAATTAAAATTTAATATTAAATACATATCAAATACAACATCTCTATATTTGACGTTAAAAGCAGAGAGACATACAATACTTTGCTTCATAATGATCATCATTTCTCTCTCTTTTTTATTATCGATTGCCATCGGTTTTAATTTGCTTAAGCCTTCATAAGCTAAACCGTTTCTCTTACTACTTATCCATAATAATCTATTTTAAATATGTTCAACTGTTATCTCTGATCAAGATCAAAGTATAATTTCTTTTAAATTGGTCAGAGATTCCATAAGCCAAACGCTGCAATTTTTGGTAAACTCTCTTACTACTTATCCATAATAATCTATTTTAAATACGTTCAACTGTTATCTCTGATCAAAGTATAATTTCTTTTAAATTGGTCAGAGATTCCATAAGCCAAACGCTGCAATTTTTGGTAAACTCCAAATTTACAGTGCCGTTTGAAGGATATTCAACTATCAACTCTGAACTTTTCTTAAATCCAACTTACCTATACTTTCTAATTTACAAAGTATCATAAAAAGCATGGCACCATCAATTCAAAACGCCCAACACTTTTCTAGTATGATTGTCAACCAGTGTCTTACTGCAAAAATATAAATAAAAGTGAAATAGAGCGAAATAAGATCCCAAGAATAAAACAGGTCAGTAATTCCATGTGATTCTGTCTTGTTCCTTTCTTTTGATGATCAGAGATGGCAGATGGTCAGTGGAAAGAGAGCGCCAGCGATGAACGTGAAAGGAGGGCGTGAAGTAGGTTAATGATTTAGGGCCAAAAGTGGGCGTAGAAGCCATGCCATCTGAGATCTGCAAGAAGCTTTTTCGCATTTTGCCTGCTGATCTTACCAAATCTGAACCAGTGGTAGTTCTATATCGAGTTTATATTAAGCATTTTGTAAAAAAAAAAAATATTTGGTATAATTTTATTTTTTCTGGCTTTTGAAAGGGTAAGTGAAAAAAGACCAAGGTCAGTTAGTTGGTTTTGGTTACAGCATTATTAAGTTTGAAGTTTGGAGGTGATGGTTTAAAAAATACTAGGATTTTGAAGTTTATAAAATGAAAAAAATTATAATTGCTCTTTTTTTTAAGATTGATTTAAACTTCTCATTGTGATAGTATTAGTCGTTAATATTATAGTTTAAAGCTAGCTGTGTTTTAAATTTTAACAAAAATGCCATTCCGAACATGTTTTTTGAACATTGAATTTTGGAAATGATTTTATAGTTTAGTTTGCTTAAAAAAACCCTTTTGAAATTGTTATTATTTTCATCTTAGGCTCTCTCATATCAAACCAATTTCCAATATATTTTTAATTTTTTTTTTTTATTTCTTTTTAACATAAATATCAAAGCATTGATCCATTTGAAATGATTTCTTTCCATGCATCTTAATAGGAAGAGTTCGATTCATGTCCTGTTAATACTCGGACATCTCATGAAACCAAGCGCGTTATGAATGGCACTTACCTGAGCATGAATCGAACCCGATCAACAGATGCATTTTCATTTCAAGTCTCCAATTTAAATTTTAAACAACCAAATACAATGAATTGAACCTATTTGCCAAGCTGAGAATGGAGGTCGATAATAAGATTCCCTTCCTTATCACATTCAAATCACAAAATTCCATTTCCTATCAGATTCAAATCACGGCGGATAAATTTTTTCCATCCCAGCATGTGGCTTTCACGTGGAACTACATTCAAAATCATTCATGTGATATTTCGCGTGGAACTCACATTCAAAATCATTCATGTGATATTTCGACTTGAAATGGAGATACAACAGGGAAATCCTAATGGAATCACGGGCACACTGGCAATCTTTGTAAAAGTGCGCGAAAAATTGTAACAATTGTTCAAAATGAAATGGACAGCTTCGTGTCTTCTTCTACCATCCACAGTCCTGGCCCCTTTAATCGAGATCGCAATTCATAATTGGTGACCTCCGGTTGGCACATAATCAGTGATGAGGCTTTTAAAAGTTGTGTGCTCAAGCAAAAATAATGGCGAAAAACGCAAAAAACTGTTATGATTCCGTTGTTCTTGAGCGCCCAGGGGAGCACGACAGCGCACTACAGCCATCAGGGAAATTTGCAAGGGGAGTTGTCTATAATGCTATTTTTTGAAGATATGGGTGACGGAATTTGGTGGAAGAAATTGAGGTTAAATGTTGATTTGTTGCAGTTAAAATGGTTTTTTAACTGTATATTTGGATTTGGATTCACCACCCGGAAAAACCACTAGGACCTTTTGATTGTGCAGAAACTAGCTATCAAACTTGTGATTCCAATAAATTGCTGCTGGACTTTGACCAGAAAAACCCACCTAAAAAACTTCCAAAAAATCTGCTTTCCAATGTGGAAACGGTTGCTTATTCTGGTTGTGCTTTGCAATGTGGAGACTGTTAGTTATTCTGGTTGTGATGTCCCTTATTCTGTCCACGAGAGCCGACAGGAAGGGCGAATTGAACAGATGAGCTTTCCGGAACTGCCCCTCCTCCGCCATCAGGCTGCGGCGGCGAGCATTGCTATTTGGAGCTAATGAATTTGGAATCAGAAATACCGATACATTGCAAATTTTCGCAATGAATGCAGATAAATTCAAATTTCAAATAGATCCACTGTTCTGCGCCCATCCAATTCGTCTGACATTGGAGACCCCGCAGGTCGCGTCAGTGTTTTCTGGTGGAGGCTGGAGTTCTGTCCCGACCAGAGAGCTGTCCCATTACATGTCCATGCCTGTATGGTGAAGTTGCTAGGCGATCGCTAGCGGACTTGAAGTCCCATCATAGTACTCTTAAACTGCATTAAATACCGGATAGCATAGGAAATATTGCTTGCCTTCCCTTATGCCCTTGTTTTGTTTAGAAAAGCTCTAAGGGAATTCCATTTTATTACAAAGTGAAACATAGTGAGGAGGAAAAACAATGACATCATCAACATGGCACATGGCTGCAGGTTGAGAATCCCGCTGAAAATGAAAATCTTGAAATAAAAAATCTAAACAGGATAGATCTCGAAATAAACAAACTGAATATTATTTAAAATAAACAAACTGAATATTATTTGAAATTAAAAGGTAATATTATTTTTATAGAAAAAACATGTACATTAATACGATATATTTTGAGTAAAATTAATCGGATCAAAATAAAAACATGTATTTTTTTTGGGTTTCAAAGCACTTTGGATTTTCTAAATGTACATCAGACTCTTGCTTATCATATCACGGTCAATTCAGAGAATGTTCATTCTTGCGTATCATGTCAGGGTCAATGCAGAGAATGGTCATTATTATTCTACCATATCCAAAATGCAGAGACTGTTCATTATTATTCTAACCATATCCAAAATATTTGTTTTTCTGGAATTTTATGTTGAAACTGTGAGGCTATGGATTGTATTTATTGCTCTGTGGATGGATGAGCGTAATCCATCTAAATCATCTCATATTTTGTGTTCTAACTTCCAAACGAATTAAAAAAACATACAAAATCTGCAAGCTCCAGAAATTGTCAAGTCTTTACTGACTGACAATCTTATCAACGAGTTGCTCTAATGCTGAATTTTCTAATTTTTTCTTCCTACCTATGAAGACTCCCGTCCCCTGTGTTCTTGATTTTATAAAATCGATCCTGCAAGATCACAAAATTAGTGATTGCGTTTTAAACTTTCAACTAAAATTGATCACATTTCTTAATTAAAACAATTTCTGTAGAGCCTGTGCAAACGCTTTGGGAATTCAGGAAATGAAACGTCACTTTGGTCACAAGAACACTCTATTAATCACCAATATTTTAAACATTGGATTTTGGTTATTTGTGATAATTGATAATATTTAATACACAAGTTTACAATGACGATTGAAATAGTCTAAGAAATTTAGGAAATAATTTTAAAATGAAGCTAGTTTAAAAAAATGAATAGAAGGAGTTGTGTTTTTAATCCTTATATTACTAATAATAAATATGTTATATTTTTTTTGATTTATGATTATTGTTCTTTTTTTATACCAGAGTTACGATGAAACTGAAATGTCTTAAATATGTATAAATTTCACTTCACATCCAATAATCCATTTAAAAAAAATTGTATAAAATGGTTTATTTAATCATATATTAAATATTACTTAATTTTATTTTACTGAATAATTATATGCATTTTAAATACTATTAAAATTAGTTAAAAAGTTAAAATGTTTTATTAATTGGAATGATTTTAGTTATTAATTAAATTTTATGTGAGTTTGAATTTTTATTATTAGTGATAAATATTCGTTTTAACAAATATTTTGTGGTATTTATTTTAAATTAATTTTACTTAATAGCCGAGCAGATATATTTAATTTTAGTTAATAGATAATATAAATTTTTATCATTATTTTCTATATATATTTTAATTATTTTGAATAAATATTTTTCCCAATAAAAATTTTATGAAAAATTAAAATACTAATGTGTAACTAAAATAATTGTTATGTAAATAAGAGAACTCCACCTTTATGATTTTTCTACACTATTAAACCACTCCTGTATTATTAAACCACTCATGTATTAATTCATTATAGCAAGACTATGTAAAGGAGAAAGTTTAACCAAGAATCCCATTACATTAAAATGATCTCATTAAATTAAGTAAAAATATATGTATTTCATTTTTGACAAAGAATGTGATTACATTAAAATGATGTTATTAAATTAAGTAAAAAATTATATATTTCCTTATATGTTTTTATTAAAATTAGAAGAGACGATCCATTATTCACAGAGATTGTTCCACTTAACCACTCAACATTTGAATCTAGTGGAATTATAAGATATATATAAAAGAAAATAAATAATATATAGATATATATAAAAAAAATAAAAAAATTATAATGAGAATATTTATTAAATATTAATTTTAGATTAAGCTTTTGTGATTCATTTAATAATTCGTTCATAGGATTGATCGTTTTTCGAACTGATAATGTGGTAATCCCATGACAAGTGAAAATTTATCATGTTCGATAGTAAAATGGTTAAACAACTTAGCCGTTAGTACAAATATTAAAGTAAATAATTCTAATTAGCCATTAAAGAATATTATGAAAATATTATAATTTGTATATATATATTTATAAAATATATATATTTAGTAAACATTGTTTGATGGATCTTTAAATAAGATAAGTTTCAACCCCACAGCAAAATAAAAAAAAAAATACGCAAAAGTTAAAGTTCTTACCCGGCGGTTTAATCAAAGTGACATTTACTACGCCACCTCAGCTGCATACGGGGTCTAGTTTACCTTTAATGCGGGTGAGTACTTGTGACAACGCTTTCTGTACTGATATTAATTGGTAACGCGCCCGGAGCTTGACACATCAGCCATCACCTCGGGGTTGGCTCAATATTATCTCCGAGACATAACTACACAGTACTGTCAAATGTATTAAACCTGCAGCGATGTGGCTCTCATCGGGATTCCTAAACCGATCGAAGGTGGAAAACTATGTCTATCCCATCGGACGGCTAACCTTGCTCCTTACGATCTATCAGTTTCTTACCACCGGGCTTGGAGCTCATTCGGTTCATTTGCCCTTGGCTCTCGGGTGAGTTCCACTGCTCGTGAGTTGGCAGACCTGAGGCATTCCTTGTCCTCTACCGGCGATCCTGCAGTGGAGATTTAGCAGATTTCCTTCCTTCCTAATAGGTCTAGTTATTTTGTTTCCACTGTTATTATTTTCTTACCAATTTTGATTTCACCCTACATGCTCCGATAACTCTTAACTACTAATAAACACCTGTTGGGCCTTGTATTGCAGGCTTTGTCTGCCATAATCATGCTACGTTCTCGATGGTGGTAATTAGTTCTTCCCTTCTCAGTCATGGAATGCGAAGATCTTCTCAGGTAAGTCCATTCCTCTATGCCTCCGTCGTTTGGGACTGAGGTAGGAGGATTACTGATTATATTTCAAATGACTGTGTATACGTTTTCCTTGCCAGGTTGGGTTACCCGTCCCTGCTTGAGGAGGTTTTTCGTTTGGGCTCTGCTTCTTTGGGGGCCATACCCTACAATCTACAACCCAGTAAAAGGTTTCGTCTGCATGCATACCTTTCGGAGGTTATTATTGTGTTAAGTCTTATTTCAATATTTGGCAACATACTAACCTGAACAGAGGCCTCATAATAATGTTATGTCATTTATCGCCTCAGGTTGAGGTTGTGTGGTTTATGACCGTTGTTAATCTCCCTGTGCATGCATTGTTAGGTTTGTGGCTGTCGGGTTGAGCGTTAGCACGCTGCTTCCCCTTACTGTTAATGTGTATTCCTAAAATTTTTTCAAGCAAACTATCATTCAACTCTTGTTATAAGCTATAGACACTGCTCTTATTTCCCTTGGTTTTGTTATCTATGTAAACATGGGGATTACTCAACAATATATGTATTTTGCATTTTATTTGATTTGTTCCTCACTATGTGTGATTCTATATGGCTGGAATAATGAATTTAAGCTCTAGGTTTATCCAATTGTAATTTATGTTGGACACATCGCATTAATTCACATTAATTCATAAATAAAAGGGGTAATCCCCTACTCTTTACAATTTATGTCCCAATTTCATCGGATTGGGCAAGGTTGCTTGCCTGAATTATTGCTACAGGTTATACTTATACAAGTCACAGGGGTTCTGCTATGACTTGACCGGTTCCATACTATTATGATTTATTACTTACTTGTTTTCTAATGAAAAACATCGACCCCTGTATGTTTGGCCGTATATATATTATGTGTGTGTGTTGATCACAGTTCTGTCTACAGTATGATTTAAAATGTTCATCCCAGCCCAAGGCCAAAGTACCCTAGCAATTCTTGTCTTGATGCTTTTGTTGAATTGAATATAACTGGATTACTTGTACATGGGTTCGAGTTCCAATAATGAATCTGCCCCTTGTTTTCCATATTATCAAAACTTAAATGAGAACTGGACAGAGAGTGCTAACTATCATATTCTCTGCTATTTTTATGCAATTATGTATATCTGTTTTTTGTTTGTACATTGGCATATTTCTCGGGTAACATGCAAATTAAACAGTGTCTCCATGTGAACTGTTTTCCTTTCTTTTTCAATGGCTCTTTTTAAAAGGTTTCCTGAAAATTTCACTCATAACGACTCCTTGAGTTATATGGGATTTTACTTTATAAATAAAAGAATAGTTTTCTTTGATGAATGAAAAGGACGGGGTTTCCTTCAAAATAAAAAGAACAGAAACAACAAAACCCATGTACAGTTTTGCCACTAGGTTTTACTCTAGCAAGATTTCCCAGTACGATCTTCTTTCATCATCCTCTATATTATAACAGGAACAGGAATTAAACTACCCTTATAAGCTACTTATTAATATCAGTATGAGAGAGCTGCCTCATACCTGGTGTTCCTCCGATTGAAATGTCGTTTTCTGGCAATACCCTAGAGGAATGAGACCTGGAATTTCCTGAAAATGAGCACAGATTCTTTGTCCTTTAAAAACAATCAACCACCCAAAACTGGGTTTGTCTTCTATCAACCGCCCGACCACGAGATTCGTCCTTCAGGACCAGAATCTCCCCCCTTGCTTCTTGCCAGACCTCAATCTCAGCAATTTGCTCGCACTTCGAGCAAGGCTATATGATCATCACCAGACATAGCCACCTTCGTTTTCTTGGAGTCTTTTCTTGTTTTTCTTGTTTGCCTGTCGTCACAGCCCAGACCAACATTTTCCCCTCCCCTTTCCTCAGGAAACCTTCCCAGTTAGGGGAGGTGGTTAGGGTTGCAGTTCACTGCCACTGTTTTCTCCAACTTCCCTCTTAGAAGTTGCCAGCATTTCAAAAATATCCTGTTTCATCATATTAAAAATAATATTAATAATAATAATAATAACAATGTTGTTAAATTCCAAAACACTTTAATAATGGCATATTCAATTTTAACCACAGTGAATTCAAATATTTACATTTTTCCTGGGGCATTACATCTCCCCCCCGTGAAATTGGACATCGTCTCGATGTCCGCTGCCTAAGAACAACTCTGGGTAAGCCTTTCTCATGAGCTCTTCATCTTCCCAAGTGGCCTCATCATGCCCAAAGTGCCGCCACTGCACTTTAACTTGGGTAATAGCTCGTTTCCGCAGTTGTACTTCTCTCCAGTCGAGGATGCTCAGCGGCTTGACCAAGACTTCTCCTTCTGGTTCGACCTGCAACATACAATATTCCAAGTCAGTTCCTTTAAAAGTAAACTTTTAGACAGGTCTATTGAAAAAAAAAATGCCCACCTGAATGTCTTACCATCTGATCACATTTTTAGGGTCATAAACATATTTTTTCAACACAGAAACAAGGAAGACATTGTGGACCCAGATGTGACTTGGCAGGGCGAGCTAGTAAGCCACTGGCCTGATTCTTGCCAAGACTTGGAATGGTCCACAATATCGGGGTGCCAACTTGGCACACCCACTCCATTGCAGTGTACTCTTTTTGGCTTGAATCCTGATATAAACATGGTCACCGACTTGGTATTCCTTGAACCTCCTCTTGCAGTCAGCAAAATTCTTTTTCCTGTCGTGAGCAGCTTTCAAATTAGAGCACACCCTTTTCACCATATCCTCCAGTTCCTTAATCATTTCTGGCCCTAACCTTAGTTTGTCTTCAGGTCCACCCCAGCTTGAGGGTGTGCGGCATTTCTGCCCGTATAGGACCTCAAAGGGACTCATTTGTGTCGAGGTATGATACCCGTTGTTGTATGCAAATTCAACCAAGTGCAAATACTCCTCCCACTGTGTTGGTTGTTGGATTACATAGGCTCTTAACATGTCTTCCACCACCTGGTTTACTCGCTCTGTTTGTCCATCAGTCTGGGGGTGGTACGTTGTATTGAAGTTCAACTGTGTTCCCAATTCTTCAAATAGTGTCCTCTAAAAGGCCGACGTGAATTTCACGTCACGATCAGAGATTATCGTCTTCGGGAGCCCATGCAATTTAAACACATTCTGCATGAAGATGTGGGCAATCTGTATAGCCCTGTAGGTGGATTGCATGGGTATAAAATGTGTTGCTTTACTCAACTTGTCCACCACCACCAGAATAGAATCGTTATTCTTCTTTGTACTAGGCAGCCCTGTTATGAAATCCATGGAAATGGTTTCCCATTTCCATTTTGGGATGGGTAAGGGTTGTAATAGCCCTGCTGGATGCTAATGCTCTGCCTTAATTTGTTGGCACTCCAAACACCGTGCTAAATACTCGGCTACATTCTTCTTCATACTTGGCCAATAGTATTCTCCTTGAAGCGCAGTGATCATCTTCTGATACCCTGGGTGTCCAGCATAATGGCTGATGTGAAACTCGTCCAAAATCAGATTTTTAAGACTGTTTTGATTAGGCACATATAACCTCTTTTTATAATACAACATTCCAGCATCATCTACTTCATAACCTTGTTGATTCTTCTCGCTAGTAGACTGCTGAACTTGCTATTTTATTTGCTAGAATTTAGCATCTTGTTCTGCTGCCTTTTTTATCATTTCCTCGAAGGGACTTTTCCATTCGCTGAAGGAAATTTCGTACAAGCATTGTACCTTCCGACTTAAGGCATACGCCACCTGGTTTTCTTTTCCTTTAAGGTGTTTGATTTCAAAGTAAAAACTGCTTAGGAAATCTACCCATCGCGCCTGCCTAGTGTTCAAAGTGGGCAGGCTAAAATAATTGGTCAAACTCTAGTGGTCAGTCAGCAACAAAAATTTACTTCCCATAAGATAATGTCACCACATCTTCAACGCGTGTATGACGGTGGCCAACTATAAGTCATAAGCAGAATACTTATATTCATGCTCTTTTAGTTTTCTTGACTCATAGGCAATTACTTTCCCCTCTTGCATTAACACACCTCCCATGCCTTCCTTTCTTGCGTCCGTACACACCACATAGTCCTTATTAGGGTTAGGTATGCTCAATATGGGTGCGGTGATGTGTAGATGCTTAAGCTGCTCGAAACTTCTTTGACATTCCGGGGTCCATTTGAATAGTCTTCCCTTTTTCTGTAGGGAGGTGATATGATGCGCCACTCTAGAGAATCCTTCTACGAAGCGTCGTTAATAACCGCCTAACCCCATAAAGGACCTGATGTCTGCTACATCTTTCGGTACGGGCCATTCCATTATGGTCCTTATCTTTTCAGGGTCCACTGCGATCCCCTCCTTTGTAATTATATGGCCCAGATACTGTATTTCCTCTTTGAAGAAGTCGCACTTGCTGAACTTAACATATAATTGATGTTCCCAGGGAGTCTGTAGCACCAATCTAAGATGCTCCTTGTGTTCTTCCATGGCGCGGGAGTATATCAATATATCATCGATAAATATCAGCATGAATCTGTCCAAATATCGATGAAATATACTGTTCATCAAACACATGAAAGTTGCAGGGGCGTTAGTTAACCCAAAGGGTAGTACCACAAATTCATAATGCCCATACATTGTTTTAAAGGTTGTTTTAGCAATGTCTTCGTCCTTAATCCCGATCTCGTGATAACCCGAGCGTAAATCAATCTTGGAGAACACTGTGGCACCCTTCACTTGGTCAAAAAGCTCATCAATCCGGGGTAGAGGATACTTTTTTTTTACTGTCAGCTTGTTCAGCTGGCGATAATCTATACACATACGAAAGGTTCCATCTTTTTTCTTGACAAATAACATTGGGGCTCCCCATGGAGACACACTGGGGCGAATATAGATTTTTTCTAGCAATTCCTGTAGCTGCATTTTAACTCAGTCAGTTCAAGTAAACTCATTCTATACGGTGCTCGAGATATCGGTGTTGCTCCTGGTATCAGTTCTATGGTAAAGCCTATATCCCTCTTAGGCGGTAGTCTGGGAATCTCTTCTGGAAACACATCCGCAACTCTTGTATTATAGGAATATTATCCAATGTGGCGGTTTTATCCTTCGAATCAGCATAGCCCACTTGTATAGCATAAATCTGACACCCCTTCCTGACGCATTTTGCTAACTAGGATGCAGTTATTGGCCAAACCTGCACTAGCCATTTAATTCCCTGCATCTCTTGCCTAGCCCAAAGCTCATCCCTATAATAAATAGTCTTGGTTTTGTAGCTAACCGATGACCAGTGCTTTTCTAACCAGTCCATACCGATCAAAACATCATATGAACCAAATAGAAGCACATTTAAATCTGCCATTACTCGTTGCCCTGCTATTGTTAAAGGGTAGTTATTGACTTTTGCCAATACTCATCTCTTGGCCCCTGTAGCCAACTATACTAGCCACAGATTCTTAAATTTAACAGGTTTTAGTTTACAATGTTCTACTACCTTTGGACTAATATAACTTAATGTGGCTCCAGGGTCAATTAAAACAACTACGGTAAGGTCTGAAATTTTACCTTCAAATTCCACCATGGTTGGTTGGTACTCTGCCTGACGATCGTCTAGGGCTGCATTAATCCTTGGTATACTATGCCCTACATCACCGACTGTCGATGCTTCATGGATTTGAGATAACTGTTCAATTCCTTTTCGCTGCAGACAGTTTTTGATGTAATGAAGCCCTCCACAACCCCAACACTATACTGGGGGTCTTGTTGTCCCTTCACTGTCCAATCTTGCAGGCTACTCGCTAACTCTGGACTCACCGGTTGGCTTGGATTTGAATGAGCTTCTCTGCATAGTTTTGTTGTTCTGCCCTTTTCCCATTCCCCTACTTCCACCACTACGATTTACTTTAATGTTTCTAGCTGACTTATTTCCTCTTTTATCATTCCATATTTTGCCCAGAGCTTCTCCTTTCTGTTTACTCTGCTAGTAACAAATCCTGGCCTTGCAGATAGCTTCGCCCATCGTCTTTGGATTGTCAAACTCAATCCTTTCCCGCATATACAGGGGTAAACTACTAACAAATCTTTGCACCTTAGCTTTTTCTTCTCTAATGTAAGGCACATAGCGAAGCAGGGAAGTAAAAAGGGTGATAAATTTGTCCATGGTCTGCTGGCCCAACCCCAAGTCATGGAATTTTCTTGCCTTTTCATCGTAGAAGCGCTCGGTCAAATATATTTCTTTGAAGTACCTTTGAAATTTCTCCGAAGTTATGGTCTGTTTGCTTACTCTTTTTATGATCTTGAATTCTTCCCACCATAGGGTCGCTTTTCCCTGTAATTGGAAGATGACTAACCATGCTTTCAGATTATGATCGTATTCATACAGCTGGAAGTATTTGTTCATATTTATTAACCATGCCTCAGCTGCCTCCTCCTGTTCCCCGTCGAAGTGTAAAGGTTTAATCTTACGAAATTCTCCCTGCAACTCTATCTGCTGCCTCTTTCATGTATGTTGTTCAGATGCATTGTCAGATCGTTCCTCCCTCTCCTGGGACCCTTCAGGTTCTGTATGATGGTTCTGTTCTTCTGAAATTTTGTACTGTTCCGCACTGGGATTAGCTGGCGGCTGGTTCTACCTGTCAGACAGGGTTTCTAGAATTCTTTCTTGCTCCATCGTTAATCGTGCATTATCTTCACATAACCGAGCCATTTCATTTTTCAATTCTTGCATAGTCCCCATAATAGCCTGGTTTGTATTACGAGCTTCCTCTTCGAGTTGTACCCATAGCTCAGGGTTATTTTCAGGGCCAGGTACTCCCTGTCCCATCGCATACCTGCGGGATGTATTGTCCACTCTTCTCATGTTATCAATCTCCCGGTTCCTGGTTCTATCCTTAAACATAGGATAAGTGACAACAAAGAAAGAAAAATTAGCATACTAACTGTTCTCTGGTAATTGCACGAATAAAATGTAAATATATTGTATATTTTTTTTCTGTAGTCCACTTCCAATTCCCAGAGGCCTCAGTTTTGTAAGTAGGCTCTAATACCATATGTCACAACCCCACAACCAAATAAAAAAAAAATTACGGGAAAGTTAAAGTTCTTACCCGGCAGTTTAATCAAAGTAACATTTACTACGTCACCTCAGCTGCATACGAGGTCTAGTTTACCTTTAATGCGGGTGAGTACTTGTGGCAACGCTTTCTGTACTGATATTAGTTGGTAACGCGCCCGGAGCTGGACACATTAGCCATCACCTCGGGGTTGGCTCAATATTATCCCCGAGACATAACTACACGATACTGTCAAATGTATTGAACCTGCAACAATATGGCTCTCCTCTATATTCCTAAATTGATCGAAGGTGGAAAACTTCGTCTATCCCATCGGACGGCTAACCTTTCTCCTTACGATCTATCAGTTCCTTACCACCGGGGTTGGAGCTCATTCGATTCATTTGGCCTTGGCTTTCGAGTGAGTTCCACTGCTCGTGAGTTAGCAGACTTGAGGCATTCCTTTTCCTCTACCGGCGATCCTCCAGTGGAGATTTGGCCGATTTCCTTCCTTCCTAATAGGTTTGGTTATTTTGTTTCCACTGTTATTATTTTTTCACCAATTTTGATTTCACCCTACATGCTCTGATAACTCTTAACTACTACTAAACACCTGTTGGGCCTTGTATTGCAAGTTCTGTCTGCCATAATCATGCTACGTTGCCAATGGTGGTAATTAGTTCTTCCCTTCTCAAGCATGGTATGCGCAAATTTTCTCAGGTAATTCCATTCCTCTACGCCTCCGTCGTTTGGGACTAAGGTAGGAGGATTACTGGTTATATTTCAAATGATTGTCTATATGTTTTCCTTGCCAGGTCAGGTTACCCGCCCATGCTTGAGGAGGTTTTTCATTTGGGCTCTGCTTCTCTGGGAGCCATACCCTACAATCTACAACCCAATAAAGGGTTTCGTCTACATGCATACCTTTCGGAGGTTATTATTGTGTTTAGTCTTATTTCAGTATTCTGCAACATACTAGCCTGAACAGAGGCCTCGTAATAATGTTATGTCATTTATCGCCTCAGGTTGAGGTTGTGTGGTTTATGACCGTTGTTAATCTCCTTGTGCATGCATTGTTAGGTTTGTGGCTGTCCGGTTGAGCGTTAGCACGATGCTTTCCCTTACTGTTAATGTGTATTCCTAAATTTTGTTCAAGCAAACTATCATTCGGCTCTTGTTATAAGCTACAAACACTGCTCTTATTTCCCTTGGTTTTGTTATCTATGTAAACATGGGGATTACTCAGCAATATATGCACTTTGCAGTTTATTTGATTTGTTCCTCATTGTGAGTGATTCTATATTGCCGGAATAATGAATTTAAGCTCTAGTTTTATCCAGTTGTAATTTATGTTGGACACATCGCATTAATTCATAAATAAAAGGGGTAATCCCCTACTCTCTATAATTTATGTCCCAATTTCATCGGATTGGGCAAGCTTGCTTGCCTGAATTCTTGATACAGGTTATACTTATACAAGTTACAGGGGGTATGCTATGACTTTCCCGATTCCATACTATTATGATTTATTACTTGCTTGTTTTCTAATGAAAAACATCAACCCTCGTATGTTTGGCCATATATATATATTTATTACAGTTCTGTCTACAACATGATTTAAAATGTTCATCCCAGCCCGAGGCCAAAGTACCCTAGAAATTCTTCTCTTGATGCTTTTGTTGAATTGAATATAACTGGATTACTTGTACATGGGTTCGAGTTCCAATAATGAATCTGCCCCTTGTTTTCCATATTATCGAAACTTAAATGAGAACTGGATAGAGAGTGCTAACTACCATATTCTCTACTATTTTTATGCAATTATGTATATCTATTTTTTGTTTGTACATTGGCATATTTCTCGGGTAACATGCAAATGAAACAGTGTCTCCATGTGAACTATTTTCCTTTCTTTTTCTATGGCTCTTTTTAAAAGGTTTCCTGACAGTTTCGCTCATAACGACTCCCTGAGTTATATGGGATTTTCCTTTATAAATAAAAGAACAGTTTCTTTTATGAATGAAAAGAACAGGGTTTCCTTCAATACAAAAAGAACAGAAACAACAAAACCCATGTACAGTTTTGCCACTAGGTTTTACTCTAGCAGGATTTCCCAGTACGATCTTATTTCATCCTCCTCTATATTATAATAGGAACAAGAATTAAAATACTCTTATAAGCTGCCTATTAATAGTAGTACGAGAGAGTGGTCTCATACTTGGCGTTCCTCCGATTGAAATGTCGTTTTCCGGCAATACCCTGGAGGAATGAGACCTGGAATTTCTTGAAACTAAGTATAGATCATTTTTCCTTTAAAAACAATCAACCACCCAAAACTGGGGTTGTCTTCTATCAACCACTCGACCACGAGTTTCGTCCTTCAAGACCAAAATCTCCCCGCTTGCTTCTTGCCAGACCTCAATCTCAGCAAGCTCCTCGCACTTCAAGCAAGGAAATCATCACCAGAGATAGCCACCTCTGTTTTCTTGGAGTCTTTTCTTGTTTTTCTTGTCTGTCTGTCCTCACAGCATAGACCAACCTTTTTCCCTCCCATTTCCTCACGAAACCTTCCCAGTTAGGGGAGGTGGTTAGGGTTGCAGTTCACTGCAACTTTTTTCTCCAACTTCCCTCTCAGAAGTTGCCAGCATTTCCAAAAGATCTTTTTTCATCATATTAAAAATAATATCAATAATAATAATAATAGTAATAATAATAATAATAACAATGTTGTTAAATTCCAAAACACTTTAATAATGTCATATTCAGTTTTAACGACAGTGAATTCAAATATTTACATTTTCCTGAGGCATTACGATAAAAGACTTCTAAAATCTCAGAAGAGTAGTTATGCATTCTTAAAATTGCAAAATTTACAGAATAAAATGAAATTTTCAAATGATTGAATCTTATTTATAAACGCCTTCAAAATGAAAGTAAAATCATTTCAATTTTAACACTTCCTTGTAATACAGACCTAAACCTGTAGAATGGATTCCAAGGTTTCCTTGACTAGGGCTTCAGAAACTCCACTTCCTATAGAAATCTAAATGTCAGCATGACACACAACTTCAAATCGTTTTCTTAGCTCCCTTGACTTTTAGTTTCAGAGAGTAGCGCTTCAGAGTCTTGACATTTGCAGAATGCAGAGCTCTATGGTTTTTTCAGATGTAAGCTTTTCATTAAATAAAGTAAATAAACCCCTTAGCTCCCTTAACTTTTAGTTTCAGACAATAGCTTCAGAGCCTTGACATTTGTAGAATCCATAGCTCTATGGCTTTTTCAGATGTAAGCTTTTCATTAAATAAAGTAAATAAACCCCAATTGACCAAGGTTGTACGCGCTGCACAATCGAGTGCCTGCGTGGAAAATAGTATATTTGTAAACAGATTGGTTCACAAAAACACCCTCATCATTATGTCATATGATGAGCTTGAACTCCACGCAGTCTCTGCCCCAGTGCCTTACCACTCCAGGCATAGTAGTATTATGAATTTATTGCATCTTTATCTTAGCACCAATCACAGGACTACAGATTCATTACAAGGTTCAAAGAATAAATAAGGAAGACCGTAAACCTTACATCGACGAAACGTGGAGAGTACATAGTGGAGTAAAAAATCCCCTCATAAATGGGCTATGGGCTATTCGGCTCACAGTAGATATTTCTAAATTACGTAGGGAACTCACGTTTGTTGTACAAATATACTAGCAAACGCTATCACAAATCAATGTTGTAATGTATCATATAGACCTTATTTGTCAGTTCCTCTTGGTTGGTGGATAACCCTCAGCGCATTCTTCATAAAGAGAGTCACCTTGTATTTCAGTGGTGCACTTTCATTAACCAGTTGTTGAAATCTAATTTCAACCTACCGTGTTATCACTTCAAAAAATTACATGTTCTTTCCTTACGATGCGATGAGATCGCAGATCGCAAATCGCATGCAAGCTTAGAGCCTCCGTTTGTTCACTTGATTTCTGTCATTGCGATGTTGCGATGCGATCCGATCGCATATCGCAGATCGCACCCATTTGTTCCATGCATTCCCCTGTTCCACAACGAATGCGATTTCGCGATGCGATCAAATCGCAAATCGCAAATCACAAAGTTAAATGGTTGAAGTACAAGGCTGCAATATGAAATTGACGTGAAGTAAAAGCTTCATTTTTTACCGTCGTTTTTGTCAGTCAAATAGTAAATGAAATTTACTGTGGGTTGGTAAGTTTTGGTAAAGAATTTAATCTTATAGTTTTTTATTTCACGGGAGTTTTTGTCTTAGGACATAAGTAAAAACAATACGTAATGTTTTTTTTTAAGTGTTGTTCTGTGTACGTAATGAAGTGAAAAAATACGCACAGCAGTGCGAAGAAGTAAAATAAAGAAGAGCATGCAGCAGCAGTAAATGTAATTTTATGTAGTTGAAGCCTATTTTTATAGCCGGAATGTAAAAGAGATTTTTACGCACAGTAGTGTAAAATCTCAGGAGGAGACAGAGTAATTTGTTTTGAAGTTCTTAGTGAATCTCTCTGAGAAAAAGAGGATGAATTTTGTATCAGTTTTTTATTGATAAATACGAAGTGTTTTTATGTGTGAGGAAAACTTTGTCTGCTCAGAAATTTTTAAAGCTTCCCTGTGCCAAGATCCTGTGGAGAAAAACAAAGCATTGTTCTCTGTTCAATTAATTTGTTTTGGAATTTTACCAGAAAAATTCCCAACAGTGGTATCAGAGCTAGTTCAAGCTCATTGAAGGTGTCAAAGAAGCTGTAGGAAGGAGTTTTTTGTTGCATCAGATTCTCTAGCAAAGTGAAGTCTCAGATAAAAAGATCCAGGTATTTCTCAGATTTTTTTGTGTTGCTGCTGAAGAAACAATTAGTTATTTTAATACACATTCAAGCATTTTAAAGCATAGTTAAGGAGTCAAGAATGGCTAGCACCAGCACCAGCACTAGCATGAGTATGTTTAATACTCAGCTCCCACAGTTTAATGCGAAAAACTATGACTATTGGGCAATAACCATGAGAGCCCTGTTTGCCTCACAAGATTTATGGGAACTTGTTGAATATGGGTTTGAAGAACCAGTAGATGAAAGTGAGTTTAATAGATTAACTCAGGCAGAGAAAGATTTGTTGAAGAGCAATAGGAAGAAGGATTCAAAAGCCCTCGTATTTTTGTATCAAACAGTGCATGAGAGTGTGTTTCCAAGGATAACAGCAGCCAAGACATCCAAATAAGCATGGCAAACTCTCAAGACAGCCTATCAAGGCATGGAGAAAGTGAAGACAGCAAAACTACAGTTGCTGAGGAGAGATTTTGAGAATCTATGCATGAAGGAGTCAGAAAATATTGACTCATTCTTCACACATGTGATTGGCCTAGTCACACAGATAAGATCTCATGGAGAAACTCTTGAAGAAAGGAGGATTGTGGAGAAACTATTGAGGGTCCTTCCCTCAAAGTTCGATGCGATTGTCACCACCATAGAAGAGACAAAGGATCTCTCAAACTTTTCAGTTGATGAGCTTCATGCATCACTGATAACACATGAACATAGGTTGAGTAGAAATGAAAACTCATCTCTAGAGCAAGCCTTCAAGACCCAGATGTCCTTTGGAAGAGGAAGAGGTCAAGGCAAAGGAAACAAGAGAGGAAGAGGCAGAATCCAAAACAGAGGTGGAAGGAACAGTCCAGCAAATGCTCAAGGAAGAGACAGCAATCCAAATCATAACCAAGGCCAAGGCAGCAGCCAACAAAGTGGACAATATCATGCTCAAGGACAAAGGTATGAAAAATCGAATGTCCAATGCTATTATTGTAAAAAATATGAGCACTATGCCAATGAATGTAGGAAGAAACGGCATGATATGAGTAATAGATCTAGTGCAAATATCACTAGAGAAAATATCAGCCAAGATAATGTTTTATTAGCTTGTAACATGGCTGAAACAAATAGTGAAGATATATGGTTTCTAGATTCCGGTTGTAGCAACCATATGACAGGAAACATAGCCTTGTTTTCTGCTTTAGATCAAAGTGTGA
>APFE030455119.1:96085-124409 GCA_000404065.3 Pinus taeda | reverse complement strand
GGAGGAAGTTGGACAGCAAAGGGGAGAAATGTATTTTCATTGGATACAGTGAGGAATCCAAAGCTTACAGGTTGTATATTCCATCTACCAAGAAGTTCTTTGTGAGCATAAATGTTCAATTTATTGAGGAGGAAGCTTGGGATGGAAGCATAAAGAAAACAGTTAATGTTAAAAATTGTTCGTCTCATGATGAAGATGATGATGAGACCGCTGAAATGCATCCCCAAATGGCAGCGTCAACACAAAGGCAGCAAGCGACACCCTTGAAGAGAAATGAGAGTGCTTCTCCAAGCACATCACAAGGAGGAAATTCAAGTGCATCTTCGAGCACTTGCACACCAAATGAGAGAGGTAAGAAGTTTAGAAACTTGAGTGACATTTATGATGAAGTAATGAATTCCTTATTTGCCTTGTATTGTCATGTTGATGATCCTATTCATTTCAAAGATGCAATTAAAGATAAGAAATGGATAGAAGCTATGGATGAGGAAATGAATGCCATAGAAAGAAACAAGACATGGGATTTGGTTGAGTTACCAAAAGGTAAAGAGGTCATTGGAGTCAAATGGGTCTATAAGACCAAGTGCAATGCTGAAGGCAAAATTGAAAGACACAAGGCAAGGTTGGTAGTCAAGGGATACAAGCAGCAGTATGAGAGAGATTATGAGGAAACTTTCGCACCAGTTGCAAGAATGGAAACCGTGAGAGCAGTGCTGTCCATAGCAACACAAAACAAGTGAAAAGTTTACCAAATGGACGTAAAGTCATCATTCCTAAATGGAGTGTTAATGGAAGAGGTTTACATTGAGCAACCTCCAGGCTATGAGAAGAAAGGCCAAGAGCACAAAGTGTGCAGATTGAAGAAAGCTCTTTATGGGTTGAAGCAAGCACCAAGAGCGTGGTGCAGTAGGAAAGATTCCTATCTACTGGAAAATGAATTTGCAAAGTGTGAAGGAGAACCCACCCTCTACATCAAAGAAAAGGATGGTAAGATTTTAATTGTAGTATTGTATGTTGATGATGTAATTTTTTCAGGTAATGATGACTACCTCATTAAAAATTTCAAATCAGTCATGAAAGAAAAATTTGAGATGACTGACATGGGTTTGTTGAGATACTTCTTAGGAATAGAAGTAGATCAAAATGAAAATAGAATTTTTATCTCTCAAACAAGATATGTAAATAGAGTGTTGGGCAGATTTAATATGCAAGAGTGCAAGGCAGCGATCACTCCCACGGTAATGGGATTAAAACTCAGCAAAGAGGACAGCAACAAGGATTTTGATCGCGCATACAAGAGCATAGCTGGCAGCCTTATGTATTTAACTTCAACTAGGCCAGATATAATGTTTGTTGTTAGCTTAATTTCCAGATTCATGGAGAGGCCAAAAGAAGCACATTGGCAAGCAGCAAAAAGAATTCTGAGGTATGTCAAAGGTACTAAAATGCTTGGAATTTTATATATTGTTTCAGAATGTTCAGATTTAGTTGGATATACTGATAGCGATTGGGCTGGAAGTGTAGATGATCGGAAAAGAACTTCCGGTTATGTTTTTCACATGGGTTCAGGAGCCATTTCATGGGCTTCTAAGAAACAGCCTATCGTGGCGTTGTCTACAGCAGAGGCAAAATATGTGGCAGCTATAGCAAGAGCATGTCTAGCGGTTTGAATGAGAAGGATGCTAAGGAGCCTATGCCAAGAGCAAGCAAAAGCAACGGTTATTTTTTGTGACAATACCTCAGCTATTGCCCTGTCCAAGAATTATGTGTTTCACAAACGAACGAAACACATTGATACAAGGTTTCACTACATCAGAGAATTGGTGAACAATGGAGAAATTGTTTTACAACATTGCAGCACTCAAGAACAGGTTGCGGACATTTTGACCAAGCCTTTGGGACAGAAAAATTTTGAGCTTTTAAGAAAACGTCTCGGTATGACTAATAACCCAACAGTTGAAATTAAAGGGGAGTGTTGAAATCTAATTTCAACATGTCGTGTTATCACTTCAGAAAATTACGTGTTCTTTCCTTACGATGCGATGAGATCGCAGATCACAAATCGCATGCAAGCTTGGAGCCTCCATTTGTTCACTTGATTTCTGTGATTGCGATGTTGCGATGCGATCCGATCGCATATCGCAGATCGCACCCATTTGTTTCATGCATTCCCCTGTTCCACAACGAATGTGATTTCGCGATGCAATCAAATCGCGTATCACAAATCACAAAGTTAAATGGTTGAAGTACAAGGTTGCAATATGAAATTGACGTGAAGCAAAAGCTTCATTTTTTACCGCCGTTTTTGTCAGTAAAAAAGTGAATGAAATTTACTGTGGGTTGGTAAGTTTTGGTAAAGAATTTAGTTTTATAGTTTTTTATTTCACTTGAGTTTTTGTCTTAGGACATAAGTAAAAACAATAAGTAATGTTTTTTTAAGTGTTGTTATGTGTATGTAATGAAGTGAAAAAATACGCACACCAGTGGGAAGAAGTAAAAGAAAGAAGAGCATGCAGCACCAGTAAATGTAATTTTCTATAGTTGAAGCCTGTTTTTACAGCAGTGTAAAATCTCAAGAGAAAACAGAGTAATTTGTTTTGAAGTTCTTGGTGAATCCCTCTGAGAAAAAGAGGATGAATTTTGTCTCCGTCTTTTATTAATAATTACAAAGTGTTTTTATGTGTGAGGAAAACTTTATTTGCTCAGAAATTTTTAAAGCTTCCCTGTGCCAAGATCCTGTGGAGAAAAACTAAAAACATAGCATTGTTCTCTGTTCAATTAAATTTGTTTTTGGAATTTTACCAAAAAAATTCCCAACACCATTTTCAATCTATAACGATATAAAATGAATGCGGCTACGTGGCAAATATGCAAAATCTCTCCCATACACATTCGGGGGCCTCCATGGAAAACCGGATATTTGTAAACAGATTGGTTGACGAAGACACCCTCATCATTAAGCCATCTCTTTGGCTTGAACTCCATGCAGTCTCTGCCCCAGATGCTTTCCATTCGTCCCATGGCATAAGCGACGTAAAAAATAGCAGCCCCCTTCTTCATAGAAGTCCCATCAGGCAATACCTCGTCCTCTATCGCCTCCCTCCAGTCCAATGGCACAGGAGGGTAGAGTCTCATTGCCTCGGATAGACATGCATGCAGGTAATGCATTTCTTTCAATTCCTCCCTGCTGAAACAAAGTGGATCACAGGGTTTGACATTAACTGATCCCTTCTTTAAAATGCTTTGGATCCCCTTCAAAATATTTTCTTCCACATGGGGATGTGGAAGAAGTAGCCAAAAGAACCAGGAAAGTGCCACGGATGTTGTGTCGCTGCCGGCAAGAATGAAGCTGAGACAAATGTCTCTTAAGAACGTGTCGGAATACGGGAATCCATT
This sequence comes from Pinus taeda, assembly GCA_000404065.3. Taxonomy (NCBI): domain Eukaryota; kingdom Viridiplantae; phylum Streptophyta; class Pinopsida; order Pinales; family Pinaceae; genus Pinus; species Pinus taeda. Next base: position 121,013 of record APFE030455119.1, on the reverse strand, counting down.
TTGATCGAACGATTTCATAAAAATAGATAATCCCTTCTGGATGAAACAATCTCCATCACAAACTGGTCGATGGTCTTCAGAGCAGACTTAAGTTTCGCATCGATCCCCAAACCCAAACACGTCAGGATCTTTCTCAAATATATAGGCGTTTTAAATCGACTACATGATGCTTCAATAGCTTCGTCGAATGCTTTGAGAACGGGAATGGCCGGCAGAGATGGAGATAAACACCCCACTTCCACCCCAAACGCAATTTTGCAGATGTTTTCAAACGTGAAACGAAAGAGCATGTCTTGAAGATCGATCGCGCTTCCTTTGGAATATACGGTGTTGTCCAGAATAGGGATGAGATTTTGGCGCAAGGAGTCTTGTACGGATTTTAACCCATAAGTGGGACTAGCTAGAGTGTTAAATTCTACCACACACGCCTTTCTTTGATGAATCCATACTCCTCCATCGACGTTAAACATTCCGTACCCGAAAACATCTGTAAACGCGCTCCTGAAAGCGGGACCCTTTGGAAAACTTGAAAACTTAGTTGTGAGAATGTACTCCACATTTGCTGGATTGCTGGTAAGGACAGTGGTTTGCGGAAGGCCTTCCGCAATAAAAGTTCCACCGCATCCGATCAGGATTTGTGAAATCCAATCGTATAGATGGTTGAAATGTATAAACAATGAGGGTAGAATCAGTAGGAAAGGCCATTCTGGAGGGATTCCGTTCTTTGCTTTTCTGTTGAGAAATAGAAGATAGTAGGTGAAGGCCAGGAAACCAACGATCAAAACAACGGAGATATCCATTAGCGCCTTCTGAAGAACCATGGAACATGCAAGCAGTTGTAGGCATACTTAACATCGCGCGTGCCCCCTAACGTCATTGGTTTGGTTGAATCATGAATTTATTGCATTTCTTCTTTGCACCAATCAACGTACCATGGATTCATTGCCTGGTGCAACGAATAAATAAGAGAACATGGACACTGCATTGACGGTACACTGCATTAAGTGCATGATTTTTTTGAAGAAACTTCTACCATGATTCAAGTAGTTTTATATACCGTGAACACTACTTTTAGATTAATATAAAAAAGAGTACTATGGATCCACAACCAGCGTAATCAATCTAAATCTATCTCATATTTTGTGTTCTAACTTGCAAACGAATTAAAAAAACCTACAAAATCTGCAAGTTCCAGAAATGGTCAAGTCTCTAATGCTGAATTTTCTAATATTTTCTTCATACTTATGAAACTTCCGTCCCCTGTGTTCTTGATTTTACAAAATCGATCCTGCAAGATCACAAATTTAGTGATTGCGTTTTAAACTTTCAACTAAAATTGATCACATTTCTTAATTAAAACAATTTCTGTAGAGCCTGTGCAAACGCTTTGGGAATTGAGGAAATGAAACGTCACTTTGGTCACAAGAGCACTCTATTAATCACCAATATTTTAAACATTGGATTTTGGTTACTTGATTTACGATAATTGATAATATTTAATACACAAGTTTACAATGACGATTGAAATAGTCTAAGATATTTAGGAAATAATTTTAAAATGAATTTAGTTTTAAAAAATGAATATAAGGAGTGGTGTTTTCAATCCTTATATATTACCTAATAATAATATATGCATATTTTATTTGATTTATGATTATTGATAATCTTTAATACCGGAGTTTACGATGAAAATGGAAATGGTTTAATACGGAAGTTTACGATGAAAATGGAAATCGTAGTAAAATTTTCACATTGACATTAAAATGGATTTAATTCGAAAAAAAATTGTATAAAATGGTGTATTTTAATCATTATATAAAATATTACTTAATTTATATATTTTATTAAATAATAATATATTTATTTTAAATTATTATTTATAATAATTAGTTAAAAATTGAAAAATGTTTTATTAATGGGCAATGATTTTCAGTTATATAATTAATTTTATGTGAATTGAATTTAATTAAGTGATAAACATTCTTTCAACAAATACATTTGGTGTATTATTTATGAATTAATTTACATATGCTGAGTATGCTTCTTTTATATTTATTTAATTATTTAAATTACATATTTTTATCATTCTTTTTATATTTTTTTTTAATCAATATTTTTTCTCACAATTAATGAATTATTAATAAAAAAATCAAATAATAATGATATTATTTTTGGTTGAATTGAGGCTTCCGTGATCCATAATATTTATAAGAAATATTTCGAGAATGGCTATAGTAGGCGCCTAGGTCAGAAAACTTTCCTTAAAGCCTTTAAAAACTTGTTAATTAGAAAAGAACTTAAAAAGCGTCAGCTAGGTGTCCATCTTCCCTATGTCCAGGGAACCACGGACAAGATTGCTCGAATTCTTAAGAAATATGATATTCCCTCAACCTTTAGGCCCCTCAACACTATTCACAAATCCCTCCGATCTGTGAAAGATCCCATTGACCCTAAAGACATGAAGGGTGTCTACTTGATCCTTTGTTCTTGTGGGACCCCCTATATCAAACAGGGTGCTCCATCCATCAAAGGATCAGTGAACATGCAACTGACCTGAGACATGGGACAACCAAGTCTTCAGCGTTAGCAGAGCATGCGGAAAAGACCAAACATCAGGTTTGTATTGAGGAGGCCAAGGTTACATGGCGACCAAACATCAGGTTTGTATTGAGGAGGCCAAGGTTACTCCCATGTCACCGTAAATTCGGGAAGCTACTGAAATTGAAAGAAGGTCGAACAATCTCAATAGAGATGACGGCTAGAAGATAAGTAGTTGTTGGATCCTTGCCCTTTCTTCCTAGTCTTGCTTTTTCTAGCTTTGGATGTTTCCCTTAATTTCGAGGATCTTTAGAGCCTTGTCTTTTCCTTTCTCCTAGGGTTTCTCTTTTTACCTCTGTAAATTTCTCTTGATCCTGTTCTTATCCTTCTTCTTTTTAGAATGTGTCGCTCGTTTTTTAAGTTAACTTATAGTGTTTTCTCATTTTTATTTTATTTTATTTATATATATAATTAATATATATATTATGTTTCTTGTTTTTTTTGTTTTTTATATTTTTTATTTTTATTTTTTTTTATTTTTTATTCTTAGATATTTGAGTTGACTTAATTTTTTCATTGCTATATTTATAATTCTAACTAACTTTTCCTTACAACTTATATATTATATTATATTATATATATAGAGAAAGGTCTTTACATCACTTAAATTCGCATGTAAATATTATATAACTTATAATTTTTAATTATTATACCTTTTTTAACTAATCATTAACACTATTAAAATTATTTTCTATATTTTATTGGTTCCTAATAACCTAAATTTCCATCATCAAATTTATACCCTTGTTCTAAGTCAAATTAGCCGTTGGAGGCTCTCCTCAGACTATTTAGCATGCTAACGTGGATCTCTTTCTTCAACTTGTCCTAACGATGAACCACACTAATTGGTTCCAAACGCCTCAATAGATATTTTTCTGCATGTAATTTACGCGGAATTTTTTATAAAAAATAATATTTTTGAACAAAATAAAGATTATGTAAATAAGAAAACTCCACCTTTATGATTTTTCTACATTATTAAACCATTCCCGTATTAATTAATTATAACTTATTTGATTTATGATCATTGATAATTTTTAATACACGAATTTGCGATAATGATAGAAACATCCTAAAATATTTAGTAAATAATTTCACATTGACATCAAAATGAATTTAATTTAATAAAATGAATGTACGGTGTGGTGTGTTTTTAATCGTTATATAAAATATTACTTAAATTATATATGTTACCCAATAATAATATATGCATATATATATTTTTTATAGGTTACCCAATAATAATATATGCATATATATTTTTTATGGTTTAAGATATTTAATAAATAATTTCATGTTGACATTAAAATGAATCTAATTTTAAAAAAATAAAGGTATGGAGGGGCGTTTTTTATCATTACATAAAATATTACTTAATTTATATATTTTATTTACCTTTTTAAAATATATTTAATGAATAATGAGTTAAAATAAAATAAAAAAATATTTTATTAATTGGAAATATTGTTTTTAGTTATATAATAAAAATTTTATGTTATTTTGTGTTTTTAATTATATAGTGATTGATTTACAATCAAGCATTTGGTTGTAATCTAATTTCTTAATTAATTTAATTAATATTTTCAGCATGATTCTTTTTAATATTTAATTAAATAGAGAAATACAATATCTTTATTATTTATTTAGTATCGACTCGTTGGTATTTGTGTTTAAAATAACTTATTTAAAGGGTGAAATTAAACCAACCTAAATCACCTTAATTCTTGATCTACTAGTGTACTAGGCATAGAAAAGGATCAAATCCTTAAGATGCAAAAATATTGAAGACTATTTAGTTTTGATAATAGTAAAGTAATTAGGCCTTAAGGCGTTACCTCTGGGAAAGAACTCCCCTAGCTACCACTCTCTACTACTTTGCACCATCGGATGCAATGATAGACAATTGTTATGTGGCGTTCTCTCTGGGAAGAACTCCCCCAGGTGCCACTCTCCACTCTTTTACACCGTGAGATCCAATATCAAAGGATTTAAATTTCTTCCACCATTAGATCCCACTACTTTAACTGTCAATTGAATCTTGATTTATGAAATAGTTTACCTAGTTAATCTTTATTATAATCCATTAACATATGGTAAGTAATTAGCCACCGACTTTCCATATTTTTGTTTTTCTTATTGCTATAACCTATACTCCAGATTTTTTTCTTTTGTAAATGTTCTTTCACCAACAATTCCCTCTATGTGAAAACCTGACTATACTAGAGCTTGCTAAATCCTCCTTATTGATAGTGCTCCGTACCGCAACATTTTTAGTGCTCCCGTTTTTTCTCTGTTTATTCATTATCCTTTTCAATTCATATTCTCCCTTATTCCCTTGTTTTATTTAGGAAAACTTGCAGGGAATTACATATTATTAGAGAGTGCTACATGTTGGAAATCGTGCACAAAAAGAAAATGTTGAAATAAAAAATTTAAACAAGATAGATCAAATTTGAAATTAAAGGTAATATTATTTTTAAAGAAACCAAAAACATGTATATTAATATATATTTTGAGCAAATTTAATCGAAATAAAATAAAAACTTGCATTTTTTTTGTTTTAAATGACTTTGGATTTTCTAAATATACATCAGAAAGACTCGAGTATCATGTCATGGTCAATGCAGAGAATGTTGTATGTCATGTCACGGTCAATGCAAAGAATATTCATTATTATTCTACCATATCCATAATCTTTGTTAACCTGGAATTTTATGTTGAAACTGTGAGACTATGGATTGCATTTATTGCTTTGTCGATGGATGAAATGTGATCCACAACCAACGTAATCCATCTAAATCTATCTCATATTTTGTGTTTTAACTTCCAAATGAATTAAAAGCATTAACTTCCAAATGAATTAAAAACATACCAAATTTGCAGAAATTGTAAAGTCTTTACCGACTTAAAATCTCCTCAACAAGTTACTCTCATGCTGAATCTTCCAATATTTTTTTCATACTTAAAAAGACTCCCATCCCCTGTGTTCTTACTCTCATGCTAAATCTTCCAATATTTTCTTCATACTTAAGAAGACTCTCATCCCCTGTGTTATTGATTTTATAAAATCAATTCTACAAGATCACATAACGCTCATGAGCATGATCTGTTTCTAATATTTAATTAAATAAAAAAATACAAATATATTTATCATTATTTTTGATATCTTATTATTTTAATGATAATTTTTAAATAAATATATTTTTCACAATTAACAAATTAAAATAATAATACTCTTTATGCTGCCAACCAAATAATTCTTATATAAATAAGAGAAAACTCACCCATATGAATTTTCTAGATTATTATATCACTCATGTATCAGTTAATTATTTATTTTTCAAATTCTCATTTTAATATTGTCAAAAATAAGTTTGATTTAAGGGTCTGAGTAGGGTTATAAGGGTGCATCATTCAATAAAAATAAGTTTGATTATTGTGATTTAAAAAAGAATTACATGCTTTAATGTTAAACTTCAAATAAAAAAATAATAGTAGAATTTTATTATGTGATCATGAATAATCACATCACATTATATTTAGGTCCTTATTTATTTATAAATTATAATCATCGTATTTGTTTGACTAATTTGACTATCTAGTTGATTGAGTTTCATGATCTTAGTTCACTAGACCCTTCAATATTTCCTTTAACCTCAAAGTCTTTTTCATCTTAAAGAAGGGGAATTTCAAGATTTGCAAAATTAAAATAAAATCATAGGTTGTAGATTTGAATTTTGGTGGTATAATTACTTTGGCATATTTGGTTGATTGGTTAATGTGATGGAGTTAATGGACTTGAACCATTGTCATGAAAGAGATAAAGGTAGGGGATAATATTTAGAAGTGGGCTAATTTTTCATGTTTTTTCAAAAAAAAGATTCGTCAATTTTATTTTTATTTTTTTAAAATAATATTCCCACATTTTATAGTATAAAGTCATTTTACCTTAAAAATCACCAAAAAGATTATATAGACTATTATAAAATCATTAGAAATATAAATATTAAAACAAAAATATTGGGAGACATTTTACAATTTCAAAATCCCTTCAATTTTTCAATACAAATTCTACTTAATAGAAATTTTTTCGCTTTAACTAAATAGTCATTCTTCCTTTTATAACGTACAGACATCATGTGTTGTGACTAAGTCTAGATTATATTTTTCTTGTATTTGCAAGACTTGTGAGAGAATATCCCAAATGTGATTTGAGTATATTATGGCCTCCAATTATGCATGCCTTCCTTCTTGGAACCACTCTTTCCCACGTTCGTGTAAGTCATCTTCAAATTTAATAATGCAAACTATCAAACTAAGGATTGTATTGAGTAATTGATATCGTTTTTTTGAGGTAGCAAAAATCCTTCAATTTTGAAAAGTGTTCATTGTATCAAGTATAAACAATTTTTTAAAATCTTAGTGATTTCCTCATTGATTTTGTAAAGTGTTGATATAACATCAACCCCTTTTTTTAGAGGGCTTATTTTTAACACTTTAAATTTTCTAATGTATTAAAGTGTTGATAACTATTTTTTAAATCGAACAATTTTTGAAGTAGTCCTAATGTACTTAATATCTATGGATAAATTTGTATCCATCACATAATAAATTTTGCAAACCCAAAGATAATCTAATGAAATATGTGCATCTTTTACAAATATTATGATAAGCATCAACTATGCATAGTATAACAAATAATTTAAAAATTTGTGTTGACCCAAAAAAATGACAATTATTGATAATGGATTCTTCCATATTCATCTGGAAATGAGTTCGTCTGTTAGAAATATATTACATTTTCTTTAGCTACGCTGAAATTGCTAGTGTCAACTTTTGCAATCAAACTAGGAACAACTTGTCTAATTTTTGGAATCAATCATGCAAGGTCATTGACCCAACCTAAACCCGAATCAGTAAGCATTAAAAAAATTACAATCCTTTTTATGTATGTAAATGCTTTCGAAAAACTTGTTTCAAGTCTATTAGTGCATCAGAAATTCCAAAATTTTACTATTGCCCTTCTCTTCTCCCGGTAGGTTGTTCAAATTCAAAAATAATTGTAACTCAATCAAATTCAGAAATAATTGTTAAATTGGATTTTTTTCCCATGTTATTGATTGAAGGACAAGTGTCAACAATGCTTACAGCTCAATAGCTCAATAGATCTGTTTTAGGAGCCAGGCAAGGACTAAAACTAAATCTCTTTGTATAAAAAAGAAGAGAATTTTGCTAACACAACCAAATCATTCAACAACTGTGCATTGGATGATCTAGCCCTAATTCATGAGTGAGTTTCATGAATAACCTATGCCATCACTTGCAATGTACTTAATATCTACGGGGGAATTTTTGTCCATCACATAATAAATATTGCAAACCCAAAGATAATTTGATAATGTATGTGCATCTATCATAGATATTACAATAAGCCTAAAATATGGTCCCTTTGACAAGTTTCTATTAAGTAATGCTAACAATAGGTTTGTGCTTAAGCTATGCTCATGATCTTCAATCACAATAATACAACTAACGTAGCCCAACTCTGAGCTTGTTGAACATAGTATAGGGAGTACAAGATCAATCATAAAGATAATTTTAGCTATCAAGAAGCTACACCAACATAGTACTTTTCTACAACATGTCCCTCCAATTAATACTATTATCTAAAATAGGGAGCTTATAGCCCAGCTTCCCCTTTTCTTATTCTAGCTTGCACCTTGACGCTCCTCCTCCTTGCACAAATTTAAACTATGAGGAACAAGGTAGTTGTTGCATATAGGAACATGTAGTTCTGATAAGAAAAGTGTGATACTTTGTTGTAATTCTCTCTACAAATCTGATGGCAAGTGTGCTGTGAATGTTGACAATTTCATGGTTAATGTAGTATAAGCTAAATGCAAAGCTACAGTCCTCTATACAAGATCAAGAAAGTTATGCCCAATAGCCAACACCACATAACAAGACATGTTTGCCAATTCCATAGTTGCTACTAAATATCTCTCAGTGTTGGAGTTGTTTTCTCAATACATATGTTTTTAATGCTCTAGAAGTGATGAAAGCCACCACTATTGCATATAGGAGCATTTAGACCTGATAAGAAAAGCGTCAAACTTTGTTATAATTTTCTCTACAATTGTGATGGAAATGTGCCATGAATGTTGGCAATTTCATGGTTAATGTAGCATAAGCTAAATGAAAATTTACTTTATTCTATAAAAGATTAAGAAAGCTATGCCCAGTGGCCAACACCACAGATAAAGACATATTCACTAATTCCATAGTTGCTACCAAATCTCTCTCAGTGTTGGAGCTCTTTCCTCAATAGCCTTGTTTTTATTATTCTTGAAGTGATGTAAGGCAACATATTCTCAAGAGAAAAAATATTCATGCATGTTTAACTTCGACATATGCCTCATGATTTGTAAGTCTCAAGGAAGCAATATTGCAGTAAGATTTCATTGTATCGTGGTCCTTGACTTTTGTTGACAATTTTTTGTCTTTCAATAGTTGTCGAATAAACATTAATTAGTGCTATATGCTATTGCCTTACAATGTTTCCTTTACAACATCAAGTACAATTGCTAGTCATAGTTACTATAATGAAGAAGGAAAATTTTCTTGATTTCATATAAATGAAAAAAAAAGACACCTGACTTCATCTAGGGTTATTGGGTTGTAAGTTTAAATGAAGCAAGACTATGTAAAGGAGAAACTTTAACCAAGCCAAGAAAATCCGATCTACATTTAAAATGACTCTTAAAATTAAGTATATATATATTATATATATATTTCATTATTGACCAAAAATGTGATTACATGGGAATAAATGACAGCTTTATTTTTAGAATATTTTTTTCTCTACAAAAGAAATTAATTTTTCTCGGGGTTAGGGTTAGAATAAAGTTACTAGTATCCATAAGTATATTCACTTAAGAGTTCACAAAGGTCCAATTTAATACAACAATATTCATAGAGAAAAAATATTAAGGTATTGTTCCACCTAACCACCCAACATTTGATCATAAATTTTATCAAATAAATAAATAGAAAAATCATAATGATGATAAATTTTATCAAATATTAAGTTAGATCTAAGACTTTTGTGATCCATATTGTAAATAAATGACGTCCCATTAAGATTTGATGGCCTTTAGAACCAACTAATGTGGTTAATCCTCATGACAAGGTGAAAAAATTAATCGACCTTCAATAATAAATAGCATGGATGCATCATTGCCTATAACCAGTGATTGAAAACTAGCCATAATAAATTAATTATTAATATATAATTTTTTAAAATTTACAATAAATTATTTATGATTATATATATATTATATATTATATGTATTAGTTATATTAATTATTTATTAATATTTATATTGTATTGGATCAATTCTTAAAATTGCAAAATTTACACAGTAAAATGAAATTTTCAAATGATTGAACTTATTTATAAACGCCTTCAAAATGAAAGTAAAATCATTTCAATTTTAACACGTCCTTGTAATACAGACCTAAACATGTAGAATGTATTCCAAGGTTTCCTTGACTAGGGCTTCGCAAACTCCACTTCCTACAGAAATCTGAATGTCAGCATGACACACAACTTCAAATCGTTTTCTTAGCTCCCTTGAATTTTAGTTTCAGACAGTAGCTTCAGAGTCTTGACATTTGTAGATGAAATGATTGAATCTTATTTATAAACGCCTTCAAAATGAAAGTAAAATCATTTCAATTTTAACACGTCCTTGTAATACAGACCTAAACATGTAGAATGGATTCCAAGGTTTCCTTGACCAGGGCTTCGCAAACTCCACTTCCTACAGAAATCTGAATGTCAGCATGACACACAACTTCAAATCGTTTTCTTAGCTCCCTTGACTTTTAGTTTCAGACAGTAGCTTCAGAGTCTTGACATTTGTAGAATCCAAAGCTCTATGGTTTTTTCAGATGTAACCTTCTCATTAAATAAAGTAAATAAACCCCATGGAACAAGGTTGTACAACAAAATACATCATATAAACCCCAATTCATCAAGGTTGTACCCGATGCACATTCGAGTGCCTGCGTGGAAAACAGGATATTTGTAAACAGATTGGTTCACAAAACACCCTCATCATTAAGTCATATGATGAGCTTGAACTCCACGCAGTCTCTGCCCCAGTGCCTTACCACTCCAGGCATAGTAGTATTGTGAATTTATTGCATCTTTATCTTAGCACCAATCACAGGACTATGGATTCATTGCAAGGTTCAAAGAATAAATAAGGAACATGGTAAACCTTACATCGACGAAACGTCGAGAGTACATAGTGGAATAAAAATCACCTCATAAATGGGCTATGGGCTATTCGGCTTACAGTAGATATTTATAAATTACGTAGGGAACTCACGTTTGTCGTACAAATATACTAGCAAACGCTGTCACAAATCAATGTTGTAATGTATCATACTGACCTTATTTGTCAGTTCCTCTTGGTTGGAGGATAACCCTCAGCCCATTTTTCATAAAGAGAGTCAATCCACGTACCTTGTATTTCAGTTGTGCACTTTCATTAACCAGTTTCAGTCTGTAACGATATAAAATGGATACCGCTACGTGCTTCATCTGCAAATATGCAAAATCTCTCCCCATACACATTCGAGGGCCTCCATGGAAAACCGGATATTTGTAAACAGATTGGTTCACGAAAACACCCTCATCATTAAGCCATCTCTTTGGCTTGAACTCCATGCAATCTCTGCCCCAGATGGTTTCCATTCGTCCCATGGCATAAGCGACGTAAAAAATAGCAGTCCCCTTCTTCATAGAAGTCCCATCAGGCAATACCTCGTCCTCTATCGCCTCCCTCCCGTCCAATGGCACAGGAGGGTAGAGTCTCATTGCCTCGGATAGACATGCATGCAGGTAATGCATTTCTTTCAGTTCCTCCCTGCTGAAACAAAGTGGATCACAGGGTTTGACATTAACTGATCTCTTCTTTAAAATGCTTTGGATTTCCTTCAAAATATTTTCTTCCACATGGGGATGTTGAAGAAGCAGCCAAAAGAACCAGGAAAGTGCCACGGATGTTGTGTCGCTGCCGGCAAGAATGAAGCTGAGACAAATGTCTCTTAAGAACGTGTCGGAATACGGGATTCCATTTTGATCGAACGATTTCATAAAAATAGATAATATATCTGCACGGCTCCCTGTTTTTCCCATACCCAATTCCTCCCTTCTGGATGAAACAATCTCCATCACAAACTGGTCGATGGTCTTCAGAGCAGACTTAAGTTTCGCATCGATCCCCAAACCCAAACACGTCAGGATCTTTCTCAAATATATAGGCGTTCTAAATCGACTACATGATGCTTCAATAGCTTCGTCGAATGCTTTGACAAAGGGAATGGCCGGCAGAGATGGAGATAAACACCCCACTTCCACCCCAAACGCAATTTTGCAGATGTTATCAAACGTGAAACGAAAGAGCATGTCTTGAAGATCGATCGCGCTTCCTTTGGAATATACGGTGTTGTCCAGAATAGGGATGAGATTTTGGCGCAAGGAGTCTTGTACGGATTTTAACCCATAAGTGTGACTAGATACAGAGTTAAATTCTACCACACACGCCTTTCTTTGATGAATCCATACTTCTCCATCGACGTTAAACATTCCGTCGCCGAAAACATCTGTAAACGCGCTCCTGAAAGCGGGACCCTTTGGAAAACTTGAAAACTTAGTTGTGAGAATGTACTCCACATTTGCTGGATTGCTAGTAAGGACAGTGGTTTGCGGAAGGCCTTCGGCAATAAAAGTTCCACCGCATCCGATCAGGATTTGTGAAATCCAATCGTATAGATGGTTGAAATGTATAAACAATGAGGGTAGAATCCCTAGGAAAGGCCATTCTGGAGGGATTCCGTTCTTTGCTTTTCTGTTGAGATATAGAAGACAGTATGTGAAGGCCAGGGAACCGACGATCAAAACAACGGAGATATCCATAAGAAGCATGGAGCATGCAAGCCGTTGTAGGCATACTTAACATCACGCGTGCCCTCTAACGTCATTGGTTTGGTTGAATCATGAATTTATTGCACTTTATTTTTGCACCAATCAACGTACCATTGATTCATTGCCTGGTTCAACGAATAAATAAGAGAACATGGACACTGCATTGACGGTACACTGCATTAAGTGCACGATTTTTTTGAAGAAACTTCTACCATAATTCAAGTAGTTTTATATACCGTGAACACTACTTCCAGATTAATATAAAAAAGAGTACTACTGGATCGATTTTCTTTCCTTTTCTGGATTACATATTCTGAATTCGCTGATCAAACTAGTCAACTTTCTTTATAACCAAATATATTTGATTTGTGATTGTTTTCCTTTGATCCACAGTGTTTCTATAGTGGAGAATATAAACTACTACAAAAGTGCATAGGAAAGAGATATACTGTAGAACCATAGGGCAAATAATTAATTAAAGAGTTATTTCAACCACTTTTAATCTATATATTATATTTAATTTGAACGTATAACATTAATTTAAAATAAATTAATAATAAGTTTAAATTTATTGTATTTTTTGGGTAGTTTTCATTATTTTGAAATTTTATTTAAAATATAGAAATTTTGTTTAAAAATAATTTCTTTCTAATATAAATGTGATTATAGTAATTTTAATATATTTTAAATTATTAAATTTAGGAGTTTAGAAAATAATATCAAATTATATTTTATTTTTATTTAAGAAAAAACAAAATTTAGTTTAAAAGAAAAATAAATTCACCAAAAGTTTAAATTTATCTATTTTTTAATTTTTTCTATTCAAAATAAACAAACATTTATACATTAACCAATACATCAAAATGCAACCTAACAATTAAAAACACTCTCTCAAAACATAATTTACCTTACAATTCAAAACAACTCCGATAATTCTAGTAAACATAAACCTTTTACTTTTAGTCTTCTTTACCTATTACATAAATTTGACATAATAGACAAAATCAAATCATACTCCAAGTTCTTTACATGGCTAGAAGGTTCTTCTTAAACTTGAAATCACCTTTGAATTGATAAAAAAATAGTTTAGTTGGAACTTGTTGCTGGGCTTGTCATGACTAAATTAATTAGTTTAGATGTAACTTGTTACTTGGCTTGTCATATGAATATATAGACTAAACGTAATTTTATTGCACAATTAAATTAAAATAGAAAACTATTATTTATTATTTATTTATTAATGTGAATTATATATAAATGATGCAGATATATTATTAATTAATCTTATTTTTCATGGTAAATTTATTAAAAACACAAAAAATCAAATTTTATATATTAAATATATTTGGAATTTTAATTAGTTAAAATATTTAATATCTATATCTATTAATTATTTTAAAAAAATAATAGTTAAATAAATTTTTTATATACGGTAATATTTATTAAATTTAATATATTTTTTTTTTAAGTTGTATTTAAATTGGTACCTATGTTGAGAAGAATCGAACACAAGAAAAAAAATGTGTTTAAGTTTGGACGTTCAACTTCATCTTGAACAGAGCCGAATAGGACCAAAACTATTACCTACTAGGCCACTTATCAAGTTAATGTTTGGTTTATTTTTTATTGAACTTGAAATCCCGAATGCAATTTTGTTGAAATTCGTTGTGAAATTTATCGAAATTGCAACTTCTGATACCGCCATCAAATACATTTACTCAATAATCTCGAATTATGCAATATATGTATTACACAACCTTTGTATTTTTATATGTATCTCGAATTACACAATATATGTTTCACCTGACCATCCAGTTTTTGAAAGGCGTTTCCTACCCCTGTTTTATATTTTCTGGGGTTTTTTGGCTTCATTTGCACTGGGTTCAAGTTGTCTAGATTTGGTTTGCTAGTGGACTTTCAGCACTCTTCCCTCGGCATGCACGCGGTTTAGGTCAGTGTTTCTGCTTATACCTTGAATTTACTATTTTTTTTCTATGTTTAACAGTACTCCTAAATTTTATATGAACTTCAGAAACACTGTTTAGTGTTTGACTAAGCCAGATTTGCAATTATCTGAATCATGTCCCTATCCTTTCCTACCGATCTTCTGGCCTAATATATATAAAGGGATCACCCACATGAGACTTAACTGGTTAAGTTCTATTGAGATAGAAACCTGGTTTTTGCTATAGTTGTTTCTTGCGTATCCTCTAGATCACCCATGTTCGGGTGTGTTTCCTTTGAATAATTCTGGGTTTCCATAAAAAAATTCAGAAGATTTTTTATTGTTATGAGACCTTGTGCAGATTTTCATATTAAAATTGGCCATTGCTGATGCATATATGAATTTTTTTGTTGTTGCATAGTATGCCTGGATACATCCTCAGCTTAGATGATCCCTCTAGTTATTCCGGTGCCAGGTTTGTGTTTCCAGTACTTTTCCGACTAGACGATCAGGCTTTAATGCACAACTTTTGAATTCTTAATCCTTCTATATATGAGTGCTGCCTTTTTCATATTTCCTTCCTCCATCCTATCTAACGTATCGGGGACCTTCCTACTTCAGGTTTTTATTATCTCTGTTTTTCCTTCGCCATCATTTTCCCTTTTTCCATAAACCTCCGCTCTACGTACTACTTGCTCTGCAAATCCTCGTCACCTTCTTTGACTTATTTTGGCCTTTTTCTTAAATCTTTCCTTTTTCCATTAATACCTGGAGATATCTTGTCCTGACCTATATCTTCTCTGTACTTTGACCTAATCTCCTGGGGAGTATCGTCTCTACCTTCCATAAATTCGTCGAATGACTAAATCCCAAGGTAGCTTTTATATCCGGGGTATGGTACTTTTCTCTATACTGACTAGTGTCTCTCTTATTATCATTGTCGAGTCATCCTTCACTTGCTGAAATGGAGATTCTCCATATTGAATTCGACACATCGGATTTAGTTAAAGTTGCCATCAGAGCAGAAGCTTTACATTTCGGCACCATTCAAGCCTCAAATTGGCACTCCACGCTGGCAACCACGTGCTTCCCTCTCAACACATTCCTAATCTTGAGGGGTCTTTTCCTTATGTGCCTCGAAGCAAACATCACCATCGGTCGGCCAAGATTACCACTCCCCCGTCTGCCAGTTGCTTGGATGATGTTATGTTAGCAGATCGAATAGCAAGTTTACAATCACGTAGTTGATTGGCAAATGGTACTTTCTCGACATGGAAGATGATCAGATTAGGAAGTGGCTTGGTTCTAGATGGTGTCCCCTTATTGGTTACACTCCAACCATTGTTTGTTTGATGAAAGACTGGTACAACTTTCATTTCCTGAGAGTCAAGGACCTCAACACCATTTGGCGCCTCCCTTGGGTGCACGGGAGGAGCTTTCTTACTCTCCACAAATGGTACATAGGTGTTGACCCTCTTCGAAACACGCTGCAGAACAATTTTATCTGGGTCAAACTACTTGCCCTTCCTATTGAACTGTGGATGAAGGAATCTCTTTCCTTCATTGGAAATGCTATTGAAAAAATTGTCTATGTTGATCCCAAATGTCTAGGGGCAAAAGATAAGCACGTCGCCTAGATCTTCATTGAAAATGATTATAGGGGAGGTTTTCCAGATCAAATCGACCTGTTCTGGGGTGAATTATTAGCACGTCAATGGCTTGATTACTGGGGAGTCCCATTTAGGTGCTCCTATTGTCACAAAAGGAGACACCTCAAAGATAAATGTCCTCGACATCCACATGGAAAGGTATGGAATAAGGAATATAGGGTGAATCATAAATCTCAAAATATGGGCTCGTCCCACTACTATGGGGAAGAGGAAAATATTAATTACAGAAGGTTTTCTCCTTTGGCAGACATCTTCTCCCCTACCCTCTCTCACAGTTTGGCCATTTCACGTGGCCTCTCAAGGGAGGAATCTCAATGCCCTTTCTTCTCCCCCAGGCAACATAAATCCCCCCCCCCCATTACTATGCAAAGATCAATTTCCATGAATAATATGTTCAATGTGGGTGTTTGTGACATTCCCTCTCAGCCCCCCCAACCCCCTGAACCATCTCAGGATATTCCTGTCATCTCCCCTTCTCCTATTCTAAAATCTAGCATTCCTCCCTCACTAAAACATGAAATTACCATTATCCCCTCCTCCTCATCATCGCTTGCTAAATCTGGACAAGTTCCTAAGAATTCTTCCCCTTCTTCCTCAATTCATAAAACCCCATATCGCGCCTTCCCTTCCTTAATTCATAAAAACCCATATCGTAGCTCCCCTTCCTCAAACGGTAAAGCCCACATGATCTCGGCTTCCCCTCCGACTTCTCCTCTACCATCTCCCACTAACGCCATTGGCAGTGACCTTGACATGCTCCTTTAGAGAGAATCTCTTAAACTGCTTCCCTTAACCATTCACAAAACCATAAAATCTTCTTCACCCGTTATTAGCCCCAATTCGGCAAAAAATATCATTGTTTACCGAAAAAAAAACAGGGGCAGTCATCATTTCAGGGGAAGAAAGGGCATCTCCAATCTGGATTATCAAGAATCCTCTCTTATTGATATACCTATTTCTAATCTTTCTCAAAGCGGGCCTCTTAGAGCAAATTTTCCTAGGGAGAATTACAAATGATGAACATCCTCTCTATTAATATAAGGGGTCTTGGGGCAGACCCGAAGTTTCTTGCCCTAAAAGATTTATTTCTTTCTGCTCGTTACAAGATAATCTTAATACGAATACAGGAAACCATGCATGCTCAACAGGATACAAACTCTTTTTTCAGGCGGATGCTCCCGACTTGGTACATTGCAGCTACAGAGGCGACAGGTCTTTCTGGTGGTTTACCAGTTTTCTGGGACCCAAGATGGATATCTGTAAAATCGTTTCGATGTCTTGAGGGTATTTTGATCATTGCCAAATATCGTGGCAAAGCCGACAAGATCCATATTCTAAATGTGTATGCACCATATAAGGGTCGATATTCTTACTGGAACTGTTTCATTTCCTCTGGAATTCTGGAAATTAAATCGCTCCTCATCGTTGGTGATTTAAACTGCATGTTGGGGCATGATGAAGTTTTGGGAAAAGGGAAAAAAGTTGATCAAATTGGCAAGAAAATTAGGGAGGATACTCTGCAATTCAACTTCGTTAATATTTGTCCAAAATCTTTATTGCCTACTTGGGACAATGGTAGGATGGGGAATGCTTATATTGCCAAAAGATTGAACAGGTTCATCATTCATGAAAAGGTGTTGGAAAAATTAGGCCTTCCGTGCTCACGCACTCTACCTGTTTTTATCTCTGATCATCGTTCGATCTCTTTACAATGGTAATTTCAGTTTTCTCAGAAAAATTATCCTTTTAAGTTTAATAGAATATGGCTTGAACATGAGACTTTCAATAATATGATTCATGAAACTTGGCTATCTTTTGATCCTCTGTTTGGATCTTCTCATTTGGAGAAATTAATTGGCAAAATGAAGAGTCTAAGGATGAAGGTAAAGGAGTGGCAGGCTATGAAAAAGCGATCAAACA
Source organism: Pinus taeda (assembly GCA_000404065.3). Taxonomy (NCBI): domain Eukaryota; kingdom Viridiplantae; phylum Streptophyta; class Pinopsida; order Pinales; family Pinaceae; genus Pinus; species Pinus taeda. Next base: position 102,883 of record APFE030455119.1, on the reverse strand, counting down.
AATTAGAACTTCTAGATATTAAAAAAGAATTGGAATCCATTACCTCTGGTATGTCCATGCAGTCCCTCCCATGGAGTGTTCGCTCATGGCTTTGGGAACTAGAAAAAAAAACAGAAGTTACTATCTATTGAGGAAGCGACATGGCGACTTAAGAGCTGGGCCACCTAGTTAAGGGAAGGCGATAAAAACACAAAATTCTTCCATCGCTTTGCAAACAAAAGACGTGAAGCAAATTCTATATGGAAAATCAGGATAGAAGATGGTAGTTCTATATACACTGAAGAAGAGATCTCCAAGGAAATCGTTAACCACTTTCAGAAGGTATACAAAAGGGACTCCCACAGAGAGATACATGATATTATATGGGGAATTGATATTTTTCCTCGAATGTTTGAAGAGGTAGAAAACGACCGCTTATTTGCTGCTATATCTGAAGATGAATTGCTAGCTGTTATGAAATCCTTTAAAAAAGACAAATGTCTTGGCCCTGACCACTGGACCATTGATATTTTCATCCATTTCTTTGACATGATGAAAAACGATATTTTGGAGATGGTTGGAGAATCCAAAATGAGGGGGAATATCAATCACATAATTTCCTCTACCTATATTGCTTTAATCCCCAAAAGAAGAGATTCATTATCTTTTTCAGACTTCAGACCTATTTCATTATGTACCACTATTTATAAAATCATCTCAAAAAGTATCGCTGAAAGGATTCGCAGCATTCTCTCTCAATATCTTACAAAGGAACAACACGGCTTCCTAAATGGCAGGAATATACTGGAGACAGTGGCTATTACACAGGAATGCTGACACTCAATGCATACGAAAAATATTGGAGCTTCCATTATGAAAATAGATCTCAAAAAGGCTTACGATTGCCTTGACTGGAGCTATCTGAGGTGTCTACTCATTAAGATTGGGCTGAGTGACCAATGTACAAAATGGATTATGGCATGTGTGGAGGGAGTCAACTACGCCATTCTCATTAACAGAATCCCTACTCCCTTCTTCTCGGCTGAAAGGGGACTCCAGCAAGGCTGCTCCCTTTCTCCCCTTCTATTTATACTTGTAATGGATACTCTCAGCCTTCATCTAAAAAGGGTTGTTTCGATGGAGACTGTTAGACCACTTTGCATAAAGAGAGGGACATATTTTTCTCATAATCTATTCATAGATGATATTCTACTATTTGCTATGCTCTGTAGGCAAACATGGCAAAATCTGCATGTCATATTAATATATTTCCAAAGAGCAACAGATTTATGTATCAATGAAGGCAAATCATCTTTTCTTTATGGAAAGGTCAATATGGATGATATGGACTACATTTCACAACTCTATAAGATTCAAGCAATTTATATCAATGAAGGCATGAAATACTTGGGTTATCAGTTGAAACCCACGGGCTACTCCTTATCTGACTGGTCTTGGATCCCCAAAAGATTTTATAAGAGGATATCGGGATGGGAATTCAAATGCTTATCTTTAGCTTGCAGGATGATTCTCACTCAATCCGTGCTTGCTCAAATTATTGTATATTGGGTACATCTCTACTACATTCCTACAGATATCATTGAAAAGTTAAACAGTTTAATGGCCACCTTTATATGGGGGGGATGCAAGGAGAAGAAGAAATTCCACAAAACTGTCTAATATCACCCTCCCCAAAAAAATGGGGGGTTGGGGCATAATGAACCTTCGCGGGTTTGGTGTCGCACTCTTATGTAAATCTCTATGGAAAGCAGTTTTTGGAGATTGCTTATGGAGTAATGCTATAAAAATAAAATATCCGAGGAGAAGGGATTTCATATATTGGTACAAGGACAGATCTCTGGGTCCTTCACAAGGGTCGGCTATCTGGAGGAGTTTCCAAAAGGTGTTTCATTTCTTCTACAAGAATCTGGTATGGAAGTTTCAAACTGGAAACAATATTCTTCTCGGCATTGACCCTATCATGGGAGTATAAGTGGAATCCCATTTCTCTCTACAATTTTTAAACTTTCTTCATCAAAAAGGTTTATTTTTTCTGGGCACAAGTTATTAAACATTGGCAAGGAGCAATTCCGAGATGGAAATCTGCTATGGAATTGGGTCTCGATGATAAAATGGTTATTCAATGGGAAAAAGCTATATGGGAGATGAAACATGCAAGGATATACATATCATAGGAAAATGACAGCATGGTATGGAGAGATGAAAGAGGCAAGACAGTTGTCTTGGTAAGAGATATATATCTATCCTTATCAGTAGATCAGCGTGAGTTTTCTCAGAAAACTTTTCAAACTGCTTTTTGGAAATCAGGGTGTCCTTTAAAAATCACACTTTTTTCCTAGTTAGTATTCCGTAATAAAAAACCTCACGTGGCCTAATCTTCAAACATGGAACTGGCAAAGCCCAGCTATATGCTCAATCTGTTTATTTGAGACAGAAGACAACTTGCACATGTTTCTTTATTGCCCACTCACTCTGATCCTGTGGAGCCAACTGGCTACTCATTTTGGTTTTACTATCATTCCTCATTCCTCCATTACAGATGCTTTCGAATGGTGGAGCACCCAGAAAATCATATGGTGGCCTATTCTACCTATCATCAATTGGTTTGTTTGGAAATGGCGGAACAGAAAACTCTTTCAAAATAGCAGGGAGGATTTCAAACTCCTATATGAAAAAATCATACCATTTTATCTCTATATCCTTCCATATACCCCCCAGCATTTGAAGCATCATGATATAGAAAACATCCATCATCAATCTATCTTTCCACGGGCTCATTTTGATGGTGCTGCTAAAGATGGGAGATGTGCATGTGGTTTTTACATATGTATTGCAAAGGATCAGTATTATTTTGTCTACTAGAATGGAGGCCTTGGGACCAACAACAAAGCTAAGGCGATGTCTCTGCATGGTCTACTCACCTTCTACTCTCTTTTGGACATGGATCCCATTCAAATCTTCGGGGACTCCAAGATCATTATTGAGCATGTTACCGACAAACAGTCCATAAAAAATGACAATCTATTAGGATAGCTACATAGGATTTCATCATTATGGAAGCACTCACTATATCCTATTTCTCATATCAGGAGGTCTCAAAATGAGGAGGCGGATGAGCTTTCAAAGAAAGGCTTGAAATCTCAATGCGGTGTGTGGTACCTGAACATCACGGTAGAATCCAAAACATACTGTATTCAACCTTTCTCTATGCTCGATATATAGCTCGGTAATTATCTTGGTATGTTTCATGAGCCCGTTCACTTATTTCTATCATATGAACAAGTATAAGTTTTTGACTTATTTTCCTCTATGCAATAGAATCATATGTTTTCTAACAGCCATCATATTTGAACAATCACCACACATATGGACAATGAGTCTTAAAAGAATGAACTGTTTTTAATGTATAGTTTCATCTTTTTCCTTACTGGCTGGAATATGGTCAATTTCCATAAATGTATAGTTTTTATCCACTATTATAATATAATCAATATACAACTTTTTCTTTATGAAAAAAAATAATTACGCAGTATATGTAAATTTGTTCCACAAAATGGTTGATTCAGTGGGCCAATAAACTAGAATGGTTGATTCAGTGGGCCAATAAACTAGAATGGACTTTCACGGTTTGGTTATTTTCTGCGTTCATGAAATTTAGCTGGACATAACTTGAGCTTTCTTCAAAAATTGACAATTCTCGATGCAAAAAAGCAATAACAAACCAGAAAAATAAAATGGTTATTTTTCGAAAAATAAAATAAAATAAAAACGATTATTTAAAAAAAATAAAAACAAAATAAAATAGTTATTTTTTTAAGTTCGATGGAACTATATTTTAATCATGTCTAATATATGTAGAGTGACTATTTAGTGCCTTTTAGAAAAAGAAAAAAAAGAAAAAAAATAATAGCAGAAGTTATTTGTTCCATAAAAGATATTTATAACTTGTGATTTGATGTATAATTAGCATATATGCACATTGATTATTTAGAGTTTCTTATGGAAAAGGGAAAAAAAGAAAAATTAATAGCATAATTTATTTGTTCATTTGAAAAATGTGAATATTGACATTGATTAAAAATGTTTACTTTCATTAATTCATAAATTATAATAATTTGTAATATATCTATATCTATATCTATATCTATTTATATATATATATATATATATATATATATATATTTTATATATATATATAATATATATATTAGATTTTTATTGATTTTAAAATCTAAATTATGGGATTCAATTTTTTGTTTTTAAAGGCTCGATCAAGCTATATATTTCGATTGAGCCATAATGCTCAATTGATCCCCACACCATGTAAATGGCTTAATCGCTCAATCGAGAGTTTATCAAGCCCTCCACGATCGGATTGAATTTGAACATTAAATGCTTCCTAAACTCTTCTCCGCCTACTCCTTGCAAATATTTCCTACAACACTATTTTGTTACTAATTTTAATCGAAAAAATAATATAATTATTGAAAAACATATATATATTATATATATATACATTATTATATACTATTATATATTATATATTGGATTCAGAGATTTGTGGCTTTGATAATTCTTGGCTTGAATTCAATTGGACGAGAGAATATCCACAGTTTTATCATTTAACTATGAACACAACTTTTCAAATCCAAGTGTCGCTAGACCGCCATATCCATCTTCAGGATGAGAGGATGATTGATGAAAAAAGAGCAAGCGGAGAAGTAATAAAATAGTTGATGAGGATGAAACATTTAGGATAAACAAACATGTCGGCTGAATTAATAAATTTTTATTATTTTATATTTTAATTAATTTTTATTTTTTTAAATTTTATATAATTTAATATGTTGATTTTAATTTTATTTAATATTTAATATGTTATTTATAAAATTTTTGCATTGATAATTAAATATTAATTCTTAATAAGGAAATTAATTCTAAATAATTTAATTAAAAATTATTAATAATACTATATTAATTAATTAATTATATTATTAATAATATAATATATATATAATATTATATATATATATATATTTATATATTTATATATATATATATAATATATATATTAAAAAAATTACACATTTTATACTAAATTATGCTAGGGAACACACACATACATCTTAATATATGTGAAAATTTGCAAGGACAAACATTTCATTTAATGGAAAATTGATATAATACAATATATATTTTTTATTTTTTTTTGCGAAATGTATCATTAGGACAACACCATGATTCTCCACAATTTGTCTTTTCACTCCAAATCAAAATTCACAATGCTTGTATGAATTTTGAGAGCTTCAATTCTTGAAATTTCATCGTCACATTTGGCCCAAAAATGTAACCCATCTTCATGCATTCACTCAATTATGAGTGATGACAACTTGAAATTTCGTCACCACATTTAACCCAAAAATGTAACCCATCTTCATGCATTCACCCAATTATAAATGATAACTACACAAATCAATAAAAAAAAACCCAAAAACAAAAAAAATCTATACATCATCCCAATGTAAAAACCATGAATTCCACGATCCTCTTGAGGTTTAATAAAATCAGCCAAGCAAACAAACACCTTTAACCTTGCATGCTTTGGCTGCTACCCCAATTGATTCGACCACGTCGTTACCACGACCAAATTTGAACCTCTCTTTGTTTTCTCCCTCACCATGGGCTCTGAATATACATCCACTTCACTATCAATTACTTTGTTTCTTCATTATATTTCCAGAAAAGAAAGTTTCAATAAATTAATGTATTGATAATGTTTCTAGTTAGACTTTAAAAAGAACTTCAAAGATCAATGTAGTTATGAAAAATGAATTACAAAGATCGTTTAAAAAACACCTCCACCATGTTTTCACAAGGGAGCACATACCCATTGTGGTTGTATTGGGCTTTGTTTTGCCTTTGGCTTTGTTCCCTCCTAATGTAATTTAATGGTGGTGTTATAAGGAATGGAATAGTTAAAGTACAAAAATAGAATGGTTTCTGTGTGTTCCTATGCATCATGCATTCTCTGAGCTGTTGTATGGGTAAATATAAGAAACTCTATTTGTGGGCAATTTATTAGTTAGTTTTTAAGATAGAATATAATATAATGCAGTTGTTATTGGTTCATTTCGCTTATTGGTCAGTTTTCAAAATAGAATATAATGTAATGCAGTTGTTATTGACTCATTCCCATAAAAGGTTATACGTTGTATCACATTTGAATTTTATTTAATTGAAGATTTTGGTAACATTTTGGAAAATCTTATTTATAAAAAGGAAATAAATTATTTCACTTTATTCGTGGCATGATTATGATTTCTCACATTTTGAAATGTTTTCAAAATTTACAATCTATAATGGTCACTCATGAATTTGAACAAAGATCAAAGACAATTACAATGCTTAATCTCGTGAAAAAGAAATGTGTGGAAAAGTGGTCATAACCACGAGGAAGTAATTAAAGAAAGAATTTGAGGCAATGACATTAATACTTTGAACCATGAAGGATTTTAGAGGCCAGCCTCCAACTTAATGGCGAAACTGATTATTTGAAAAAGTTGGGTGTCTTCCATGGACGCCCAAATGTAGTTTAGTGACATTTTCCATGAACACCCAAATGCAGTATAGCATTTCAAGTTTTGTGTTCGTCTCGTGTCTCATTCCGATTTGGCACCTTACATTCAAAAAATTGCATATGGGATACCTCTCTCTTCTTAACCAATACAATCAATGTATTCTCCATAATGTTTTTTATACCTCTCCCTTTTTAACAAATACAATCACAGGGCATATATA
>APFE030455119.1:73568-88330 GCA_000404065.3 Pinus taeda | reverse complement strand
GTTTTATAAATATAACATTGAAATATATTTTTGTTGTCGTTAATATTCCCTTTTAAATGCTCTTAACCAATTTTATATTACACATATCTATTTCATAAAAAGTATGCATAATAGAATATTTTATATATAAAGTAGCTATTGAAATATTTTATTTATATATATGACATTGATATTAAAATATTGCAATTAATAGAGTGTTTTTTTATTTTTTATTTTTTATTTTATCTTTCCTCTCATTTATATAAAAAGATATTGAAATATTTTTATTATTATATTATTGACATTGACATTTTTCTTAAAGGATAGGTGTTAAATTTATGTTGAGAAAGAGATATTGGACATTGAATGAATTACACATCTCTTTCCATTTTACTATTAAACACAACAATACAAATATTTTAATTATATATTGTTAAAAATTTTACAATTTCTAATCTATTAGATAATGAAAATCACTTTCCCTAAATACTAGAAGTAGAATATAAAGTAAAACAAGTATTTACATATAAATATTGAAAAAATAATATAAACATTTGAACTTCTTCTATAAAGTAAGTAAGCATTTGTATATATTACTCTTGCAATAATATAGATAAAACTCACATTTAAAAGATAAAATCTTTTATAGTTTTCTTCTTTCTCTCTTTTTTTTAAGCTAATTGTCACCATTTTGAAGAATTCACAAAAACTAATTATGAGTTAGAAGGTCAAAGATAAAGATTCTTAAAAAAATACTAGTTCCTAATCTATATTGGAAGTGCCAATTTGATGATGTTTTTTCTTTCCATAGAAAAGGCTTCAACAACCACTATCTCTCATTAAGAAGAAAATCCCACATCCATTTCTTCTAATCTATCACTCTAAACAAGTTCTAATTGGTACATTTGGTTTTTGCAGTGCCCTCTCATTAAGAAGAAAATCCCACATCCATTTCTTCTAATCTATCTCTCTAAACAAGTTCTAATTGGTACATTTGGTTTTTGCAGTGCCTTGCTTTACTCGGTATGAATAATTGGTTGTTAATTTTCCTCACTCTAATCACCACAACAAATCCCTATGACTATCGTCCCTTTTTACTTCTTTTTTTGCATCTAGAGCCCATTTTTGGTGTTATTTTCATCCATTTATCAAATACGATGCAAAACATGACACAAAATTTGCATCAAGTTTTGCACCAAATCTTACACCAATTTTACCACCAGGTATTGCAATAGGTTTTGCATCGGGTTTTGTCCCAAATTTTATGCCAAGTTTTATGTCATCCTTTGCACCAGGTTTTTCATCAAGTTTGGCACCTAATTTTGTTTGACATACTTTTGCATCCTCATTTGCATCCACTTTTTGCACCTACACTTGCATCGACTTTTGCATCATTTTTAAAACCATTTTTTGCATCCATTTTTGCATCCCTTTTGCGCCAAGTTTTACATCGAGTTGTGTCTAGTTTTGCATATAATTTTGCATCTACTTTTGTAGCATCCACTTTTCCATCTTGTTTTGCATCCATATTTACATCCTCTTTTGCATCTATTATTATGCCCACTATTGCATCTAATATTTTTGTGCCAGAGTTGGCGCCTAGTTTGGCACCTCCTTTTGCACCCACTTTTGATTATAATTTTGTATCCACCTTTGCATCTAGGTTTTTATCAAATTTTACATCTATTTTTGCATCCATTTTGTATCCACTTTTGGATCAGGATTTACATCGGGTTTTATGTCTCGTTTTGCATCTACTTTTACATCGACTTATATTGCATCCACTTTTGCATAAAATTTTGCATCCATTGTTGCACCCATTTTAAAGTCCACTTTTTGCATCCCTTTTTACATCTTCGTTTGCATCATAGTTTGATTCTTTTTTTGCATCTATCATTACATCCACTTTTAAATCCACTTCTGTTGTGCCACAATTTGCACCATGTTTTCCACTTACTGTTGTACCCATGTTTGCTTCCAATTTTGCATCCATGTTCACATTCTCTTTTGCATCAAATATTGGATCTCTTTTTGCATCCACTTTTGTGTCAGGTTTATGCATTGGGTTTTACATCTCATTTTGTATATACTTTTGCATCTATTTCCATTGTATCCATTTTTTGCATCCAATTTTGTTTCGCCTGTTGCATCAACATTTGCTTCCACTTTTACATCCCTTTTTGCATCTTATTTTACATACCTTTTTTGTCTATTGTTACATCCACTTTTGTTGTGCCATATCTTTTGCCTACCATTGCAACCACATTTGCTTCCACTTTTGCATCCATATTTGCACCCTCTTTTGTGTTCAAGTTTGCATCGAATATTCTATATGTTTTTGCATCCCCTATTGCATCCACTTTTGTTGCAACCATTTTTGCATCTAATTTTGTGTCCACTGTTGCACCCATGTTTGTGAACATGTTTTGATCCATTTTTTCATCTTATTTTGTATTCATGTTTGTCTCTTTTTTGCATCTAAGTTTGTGTCCTTTTTTGCGTCCATTGTTGCATCCACATTTGTTTCACCACAATTTGTGCCAAGTTTTACGCCTACCATTGGGCCCATGTTTGCTTCCACTTTTGCATTTATGTTTGCATCCAAGTTTGCATTGACTATTGCATCTGCTTTTGCATCCACTTTTGTGTCAGGTTTTTCATGTTGTTGTGCATCTACTTATGTTGCATCCACTTTTCATCCAATTTTACTTTTATTGTTGCCCCCATTTCTGTGTTCGCTTTTGCATCCCTTTTCCAACACTCATCATATTTTATGCATTGATGATATTCCTTATGGCATTGACAATTATGAACAATTGATGACAATGTCAATAATCTTGACAATGATGAAAATGAAGATGATGGCGATGACATGAATTGTGATTATGATGATAAAGATGATAGTGGTTACAATGACAATGATGATGATGGAAATAATTATGATGATGATGATGCTAATGACCTTGGCGAATCTTCCCAAATTTTAAATGTTGTCATTGTCATAATCATAAGTATTATATTTGGTGTTGTCATCCTTGTCATCATCATCATCATTATCATCATTTTCATCTAGGTCATCATCAAAAACAATAATAGCATGAATGATGATGATGTCCATGATGACAATGACAACAATGATGATATAAATTACATTAATGATGATGATGGGGATGATAAAAATGACAATGATGATGATAGCGGTGGTGATGATGATGATCATCGATCATCTCTCAAAAATAGAGTTGTTATTTCTCTTACGTATATCAATGTGTCCTAAACGACCCTTTTCTAGCACTGATCACATCTTTTGGGTTGATGATATTTCTTACAACATTTATAATTATGAACAATTTCAAACAATGTCCATAATGTGATGACAATGATGATGATGATGGCGTTGATGATGATGGCATGAAGGGTGATTATGATGATAATGTAAGGATGGAAATAATGATGACAAGGATGATGGTGATGATGATGACAATGATTATGATAATGTGAATGACCTTACCATCTTATGGATTCGTGAACAATTACTAGTTTCAATACCATCTTCTTGATACTTATTACTATCATACTTTTTACATTTTTTGTCTCTCTTGAGGTATCTTACTATAATGGTGTTGTCAACACTAGAAAGATATCTTGTTGTAATGGTGGTTCTAATGTTAGCACCAACAAATTTTTTGTTAAATTTTGGTTTGAAAAAATTGATTTATGCAATTATTTTGACAATCTGTGTAAAAAAAGTAAATAACATACAATTATTTTGACTGTAGTCCCATTGATTTTCATGAATTCACTAGTTTGAAGACCATATTCTACATACATATTCTTATTAAACTTTTTGCATTATATCCCTCTTATATCTTGTTGTAATGGCAGTATTGGCACTAGAAAAATATCTTGTTGTAATAGTGGTGTTAGTATTAGCACTAAAAAAGTCATTAAATTTTGGTAAAAAAGGTTGATAATTTATTTATTTTTAATTTGGGAAATTTTTGTTTTTGCTTTTGTTTTTTTTTTTTTTAATTCTATTTTTATGCAGTAATATTTTTTTGGTTGAATTTTGGTAGTAACTAGTTTTTGGTCAAATCATATGTATTAATCATGTTCTTTGTACTACAAGTCTAATTGTTGGGGCAAAATTGAGCTTGCAAATAAGTTGCAAAAAGCATATAAAGGGAAGAATAGCGATGGCAACTATTTGTATTGTCCAACTGTCCAGGATATCATGTATGAAAATATTCAACATTTTTAGAAACAATGGATTAGATGTGAGTCTGTAACTATACATAATGTTTGTATGATACATAAAAACAAAGTTGGTTTCATCGATGTGCTTAGGATCTACTTTGGATATGAAATCCTATGTTTTGGAAGTATGAAAATAATTAATTTGGTTTACGTTTGATAACCAATGAAATTTTATTTCTTTTTCCTCGTAAAACCAAGGAAGATATGGCAATAATCCTCATTAGAAAACAACTTCTTGTTGAAGGTTTATAATTGGTTGCAAAAGTTCAACAAATGGGTATATAAGTTTTTAGTTGCTATTAGGGAAACAATGTGATTATAGGTTTTAGTAGACATAGATCTTTCTTGTTATTTGATTCACTTTGACGATGACGTCTTCTGACCAATATATGAGATTGTGAATTTGTTGATATTTTTTAGATTACCAAGTAGAGATAGTTGTTTATAGAAATTTTGTAAAACCTGAAGTATTAATAAATGTTTTTTTCATTGTTAAGCATGTTTAAGTCAAATTGGGTTGCAAAACTTAAGGAGAAAGAAAAAACAATTGTTAGTATTTGTGAGTTGATATATCCATTAAATGATTCCCAACCATGTTCTATGTGCTACAGATCTAATTCTCAAGTCAAAATTAATAATTTTTTTTTTTTTTAATTTTTTTTTTTTTTTTAATTTTTTTTATTTTTTTTTATTTTTTTATTTTAATTTTTATTTTTTCAGTTACAAAGAACATATAAGTAAAACAATATCAATCGTGTAGACTATTTGTACTGTCCATTAACTATTCATTATATCATGTGTGAAAATATTTAACATTTTAAAAAACAATGAAAATGAGAGGTGGACTTGTAAATATACAGAATGCTTGGATGATACATCCAAGACAAAGTTGGCTTCATCAATGTGTTCAAGATCTACCTTGGAATAGAAACCATATGTTTTGGAAGTGTGCAAAAAAATAATTTGATCTACCTTTAAAAATAGTCTATGTACGGTAACATTTTATGACTAATGATTTTTTTTCCCATCATCATCATATACATATATACATATATACATATATACACACACACACACACAACACACACACAGTATATATATATATTATATATATATATATATATATATATATATATATTAGAAACCAAGAGAAGATATTGATATAACGATAAAAAATTACAATGATAGGGACCCTATGCCATTAGGGATTCCCTTATATGGGGAAAATATTACATGTACGTGGGAAAGTTATTATTGATCACAAAAATGAATAACTCATTAGACAATTTGAATTCACCTTCATTACCCATCCAAATATCCTTAATAATTCGAATTTTTTATTGTAATGTAGTTTAATATATTTGTGTTAATTAATTCCATAAATTCAACTTAACAAGTTATATTTGTGTGTTAAGTTATATTTGTCTATATGCACAATATGTGACAATTTATACACACATAAATTATTTTCATTTTGTCTCGGTCATAACTTCATATCATGTCTAACCATTTTCAACTAATATATGAAATTAACCATATTAACTCTTATCTAACTAATTGAGCTTCTTATTTCCAACCAACAAACCATATCAACTAACATACATTTTAATGACATTAGTTGCATCAAGTAATGAGTATACCTATAAGAATATTCAAAACACAAATTTAGATTATGAGTTCTAAACATGGTAATTAAATGACTATTACAACCAAATAACAATGAATCATTTCAAAATGGGACATAATAATTGTCCTTATTTAAATATGAACTACATACCCTGTAAATTATCTGGAAGTCTTCATTTATGTTATCATCTACATCTATGTCTTCCAATGTCTCCTTGTCAATGTTCATATGTTCTTGTAGGCAATTAATATTACTCTTCCTAAACCATTCTGCTAAAGTCATATTGTGATCATCCTCATCTTCACCTTCGTCATATTCTGTATCAATAAAAGTTGTTTCTAGATCAAAAACATCAACGTTACGAGATCTATTAATTTGTTCTTCATTTTGTATACCATCAATATTGCCTTCTTCTATAAGATCATTTGCCTTTGGAAATTGTTGGTTGTCATGGTGAATTGCCTGATCTAATTTATCATTTTGTGAAAATACACCTCTAGCCCCGCTTCTCCATACTGCTAAGGGAATGTTGCCACCATCATCTAGTTCACAGTCTTCTGGCTGAACATCATCATCATTGATGCCAATTTGTTCTATGTTCCCTGATTCTTGAACTATATTTGGTACATCATCATTACTTTTCTCTGTATCAATTGAGGCAACTTCGATTATATGCCTTAATCTAGGATCATAATGAATGACAAATATCCAATTTGGATCCAAAATATCTTCATAGAAAAATACCTACATATGAAGAAGATAAATATATTAGACCTCCAGTGGTATCAAAATTTATTATCAATGAGAATTTATATATCCAAAATAAAAAATGAATTAAAAAATTACATAAGACCATTTTTTTCCCTTGGAAAAACCGTAATTTTCATTGAGATATAAAAATTACATGCTGTATATGCAAGAGCATATGTTATATGAGGTTATGCCTGTCAATTTTCAAACAAAGAGCAAGAAACATTTTGCCTTTCTTCTGCACAAGTAGGCTTTGAGCTTTATATTATCATTTGCTCTTCATTGTCAAAAGAGAAAAATTGGCCTAAGGTTGCCAATTTTTTACCCCAGTTTTTTTATCTATCAAAAAAATAAAGTTCTTGAAGTAGCTAGAAATAAATAACATATATGAATATTTACATGCGGAGACTATGAATGGAAATAGAAACAAAAAATTAAGCTCCCTGAGAGCTATCAGCATCATCTATGTCCATAAGAGGTCTATGATAGAACTGATAGAAATGCCCTTCTCTGTACTCCTGTATCAGCCAAGTGTCGGGTGGCCTGTGTGTAGCTTCTTTGGATAAGATGTCAGCATTCGCATTTCGCTCCCTATAAATATGTTGACATGTAAATTAGTCAAAAGTTGCAATAAGACGATGGGCCTCATCCAGAATATTAAATAGAGAGAAAGTTGTGCATCTGGTCTTTTTATTGATTTGATCACAAGCAATTTTTGAGTCACCAAAGAGCTGAAGGTCTCAGCATTGGATTTGTAAGGCATATTGGATGAGGAATTTTGCTGAGGATAGTTCCGAAAAGTTGTTGGTACCTCCCCCTAGCCCCATTTGAATGTGGTACGAATGTGAGACAGAGAGGCTTAAGATGGCTCTTCCCCTGCAACCCTCCTCTTGGGTAGACCCATCAAAATAGGCCCATGGCTTTGAGTGGTCAATGAATTCCAGAGTGATAGGCCTGGATCGGTGTAGATCTTTGTCTTCAGGGATGAGGGAGTAATCAGTGATGATTTGGGAAGAGATGGAAGGCCAGTGCGGCATGGAGTTTTCAAAGATGAGGTTATTCCTTGTGATCCAAAGGCCGCAACAAACCAGAAGAGGCAAGTTCCTCAGTTTTTTGGGGATGGCTCTGGACCACCAAGATGACCAGGCTTCCGAAACAAACACACCCTGCCATCTTGTCAAGATGGCGATTGTTTCTGAGATTGATTGCCATAGATCGCGAGCAGCCTTACACTCAATAAAGAGGTGGATTGCAAATTCATTATTTCATTTACAAAGATGACACCAGAAGGGGCCATGATGAGCTCTCTTTAGTAGGTTACCTCCCGTGGGGATTTTTTTCTTCATAATAGTCCACATAAGAAGTTTACTCCTGGGGGGTGATTTTAGTTTCCATAAATGATTCCATTAGAATTCTATGACTTATGGGCGTCACTCCCCAGCCAACACCAAATAACCCTCCTTTGGCCTATATCTTCCTACTTTCGAGAGCGCCCAGACTGCTTCATCTTCCTCTTCCCTGATCCTGATCTGAGCCTTAGAGAGAGCCCAAGTATAGTCATTCCAGAGATGGGTCCATTGAAAGGGAATGCGTAAATCTCACATTGTTTTCCATGCTTGGTGGAAAGGGGTGAATCACTCCATATAAGCTATTTGACCTATATATGATATATTGTTGTCCTTAAGGAAGGATCGAAAGTCCTCTGGCAACCTATGAAGGTTTTCACAACCAATCCAAGGGTCTCAACCAATTCGTACTCTCATCCATGATTGGATTTTCCAAGTGATACCTTCCCTGATGATGTTGAGGGATTTTAGAACTGCCTTCCATATAATGGAGACCCCTGGGTGTATACTTGTAGGTTGGAAGATCCAATCCATTATAGGTACAGGGCCAATGTAGTTTGAGCAATCCACCCTAGTCCATAAACTACTTGATGAGAGTAATTTCCACCCGAGTTTTCCCGCCAAGGCTGAGGAGAAATCTTCCAGTTTCTTTATGCCCCATCCTCCCCATTTCTTGGGTAGGGAAATGGCCTCCCATTTTAACCATGCAAAAATTATTCCTGATTGTTTCCCTTTCCAGAGGAATCTACAGCATATGGCCTATATCTTGGCCAGGATGCCCTTAGGGATCCAAGCTAGTGACATCCAGTAAACCAGGGTGGCTTCCAAGACAACTTTGATAAGCGTAAGTCTATTGGCCCTGGAAAGGTATTTGTGGTACCAAATGTTCAATCTCTTTTCCAATTTTGATATTAGCCAAGTCCAATCTGCAATCTTGTACCCTAAAGGCTTTAGTTTGTAGCTGAGATATTTAAGCCCCTCCTCTAGCCTAAGCAAGGTGTATTGAAAGAAATGCAGTGCATAATGAATTTCATGGGGAGAGCATCCATTCTCCATGAGGGTCGACTTGTTGCAGTTAATAGTCATACCTGTATCTTTTTGAAATAGGGCAAAGGTGTTTCTCAATGTGGTCAGGTCACCAATATTGCCATTGAGAAAAATGAGCACATCGTCCACAAAAATAAGATTAGTTAAGATACAATGTGTTGTAATTTTGATTCCTTGTAGTCTACCTCTTCTATGCTACTCTTTTATCGGTCTTCTAAGACCATACATTATCAGGAGGAACAACAAAGGAGATAAGGGGCATCCTTGCCTGAGTTCTCTTTCTGAGTAAAAAAGGGGAGGCAGCTCCATTGATAAGCACGCTGAATGGTATATTAGTAATACAACACATGATCCATTTGATAAAATCAAAAGGAAAACCTAGGTGGGTTAGGAGCATTCTGATGTAGAGCCAATTTTCTCTATCAAAAGCTTTTGAAAGATCTACCTTTAGGATCATACCTTTGATTTTCTTGGACTGTAATGAATGAAGCACCTCTTGTGCGGTTCCTACTGCTTCATGAATTTATCTCTCTTGCAGGAAGGAAAATTGCTCATGTAAGATGAACCTAGAAAGGATGGGCCTCATCCTGTTTGCAATGATCTTGGCTAAACTTTTATAGATGCAGTTACACAACGAGATGGGCCTGTAGTTTTCAAAGGTGGAGGGATTATCAGCTTTTGGGATGAGAGCAATGAAGGTGGAGGTGAGGGAATCAAGGAGTGTTCCACAGGTTCTAGAGTGATCTAAGACCTTCAGGAGGTCTTCTCCCATGATGTCAAGGAAAGCTAAATAGAACTCGATTTCCCAGTCATGCGGTCTTGGGCTTTTGTCCTTCTTGAAACCCTTGATCGTCGCTTCCAATTCCTCCATTGAGATTCCTTTAGTCAGTTCCATGCTAGCCTCCTAGTGCACAAATCGGGGGAAAAGCTGAGCTACTTGCACGATTTCAACAAGATTAGCTTCAGGGGGGGCCTTGTAAATCTATTTGAAGTGTGAGTTTGCGAGAGTGGTCAGCTAAGGAAAGGTGTTTGCATGATGACCATGCTCATCCAGGAGTTGCCAAATGGTGTTGATGGTTTTCCTTCCATTTGCAAACTTATGATAGAATTTTGTTATTTCATCACCCTCTAGAAGCCAGGTCGCCCTGCTCCTCAGCCTCCAAGCTTCTTCACGATCCATTAGAATTTTCCTTCTAGTGGAATAGAGCTCCACGAGTCTGGCTTTCTGATCAATGTTGTCCTAGGCTTGGATAAGGTCATATTCAAAGTTAGCTATTTCCTTCTCAGATTTTAAGAGGGTTTGATAATCTTTTAAGCGCTTATTATGAGCCCAGTTTTTGGAAAGGTTCTTCAACTCCTTGAGATTTTGTACAAAACCCCCTGTTATGCTACCACACTCGATCAGGGGGTGAGCCTTCCAGAATCCCTTGATCATATGAATGTAAGAGGGGTCTTTGAGCCAGGATGAGCTAAACTTAAAAGGACCCTTGGGCTTTTGAGGGCCTCCTTTGATTTCCATAAAGATAGGGATATGGTCAGACACTCCTCCTGAGCCCACCCATTGTCTGTGAAAGAGACCCATGGTTAGTAGCCCTTCCTTAATAAGAAAATGGTCCAATATTCTAGCTAGACTATCCTCTCCTTCATTGTTGTTTCTCCAAGTAGGCATAAGCTTGGTTGAGGGAATGTCCAGGGGATGATGGAGCTCCAACAAGTTATCAAAATAGGTAGATAAGGGATCCTGCTAAGGATGAAATCCCCAAGAATCCGAGAGATCTAAGTAGAAATTTAGGTCCCCATCCAAAATAAGAAGATCTGTTTGGAGAACAGCAGAGTTTAGAATGTGGTCCCAAAAAACTGGTCTATGTTGACAAGGCCCATAGACATTGAGGATTTAGAACTCCAGGCCCAACTCTGATGAGAAGAGGTTAGCTCCCATATGGTCGTGGCCTCCCCAGAAGTTGTAGAGATGAAAATATCGGGTATTGAAGCCCATAGCGAGACCTCCTGATCTTCCATTGGCATCAATTCCAAAGAAGCACCATCCAAGGAACATGGATTCCAGGAGAAGGGAGATGGAGTTAGTGGGTCCCAGAGTCTTTTGGAGGAGGATGATATCGACAGGGGAGGTTTGAAATAGTCTATGAAGGGTTAGTTTCTTCTCTGGCCTGGCTAGCCCTCTACAATTTAAGAAGGCTATCTTCATAAGGGGGGTAGTCAAGGGGTTCAACGCTCTAAGTACCCCATTGATGGTAGCTTGCTTTCCCAAAGAAATTTCATCCCCAGCTCGAAATTATGCCTTTGAGAGGGATGAGGGTCGATCTCAAGGGAGTTTGGGGGGAAAGGGGGTTAGTAAGGGATCCAAACCAAAAGGTTCCTAAGGAATTGGCTTCTGCTTGGCCTTGGACTTGGTCTGGTGGCGAGGGGGAGTGGAGCCATGTACTAGGTCCGGGGCGCTCTCCGAGAGGAGGGGAAGGGAGCAGGGGGAGGCCTCAGGGAGGGAGGCAGGAGGACAAGGGGGGCGGAAACCAAGGGGGGTTGAGGGGGCACATTTAGAGGGGAAAGGGAGCTAGAATCCTTCAAAGAAATTTCTATAGGAGATTTAGATAAATCATTAAAAGCATGAAAGAAAGAGGGAGAAGGGGACATGTGCTACTTACCCGAAGAAACCATTGACCCTGCAGCCACTCTTGCCCTGGTGAGAGGAGGGAAGGGAGGCTGAAGTGGAGGTCTACCGTGTTTCTTCGGGGATCCCTACAAGACAGATTGATCTATAGGTGCATGGTTGCTCTGTACCCCTGCATCTGAGTTGCTAACCTCCTTCCCCGATTCTGGTTTGACTTAGGGGGAATTGTCTTTTCGGCTTCCCCTCCATCCGAGTTCTTGGAATTTCTATTCAGGGGGAAATCCTTATATGGGTGCCCAACCTTATGGCATCTCCTGCATCGGAAAGGAACCCCTTCGTTGTCTAGGTCTGCCTGCGGGAGAAATTCCTCCATTGAATTGTAATGTATTCCTGTAATCCGCCATTGGTGTCAATGTGAACTAGGATTCGAGCATACACTATCTTCCCTATCGAGAGATATGATTTGTCATATTCAAGATATGTGCCCAGAGAATTCCTGATTTGTCTGAAAATGTCTTCAAACTAGAATTGGAGGGGTAGACTAGGCAATCTAACCCAGAGAGGACCAACCCCTTGTTACACTGAAATTTGTCACCATGACTATCTGCAGTTAATATGGCTCCATCAATAGTCATATTGTCCTCCTTGTCAAGCCTCATACCTCTGCTCTTCATGTCAAACTTCAAAAAGAGAGAAAGTCACTTAAAAACAAGTTTATCTCTGGGTACGTAGGTTCTCTCTACCTTGCCTGCGTGTACGCACTCCAAACACACTGTACCTGCGTACTTGTATGCTCTGTAAGCCAAAGGTTCGGTGCGTACCCCTGTAAAGGTCAAAAGGTGCGAGTTTCATCTTTAAAAAGTTACTTGTGGTCACTTCTAGAGCCTTCTAGAAGAGTGTTTGATGTGTATTGAGCGCCTCCATATGGTTCATGCATCCCTATGATAGAGGAGCTTATCCCATCAAGACAGGAGCTACCCCATCCAAAAGAGGGAGTATCCCATTGATGTTGGAACTGAATAACCTCCTCTAGAATACTATAAATACAGGCATTGAGCCAGAGGAGGGGAGGTTGAAAGCTGAACATTCTAAAGGGTAAATGCTGCTGGAATTAGGACTTCCATTGTTGACTTGTGAGGAGAGATCACTATCCTTCCTTGTTGCCATATTGGGAGTGGGTGAGCTTGTCAAAGTAGAGGAAATCTCTTGTTGGACCCTGTGAGGAGCTTGCACAACACCAAGGCTCAGGTTGTAATGGTTCCTTTTTTGTTTCCTTAATACAAATAAGTCCATTCTTCTCAATGATTTGTTGTTAATGAATTATTTCATGTACTCCTTGTCTATGTGATGAATATGCTTTGTTTTATGAATTATTCAGGTGTTATGTAATCGTTTGCTTTGTTAGTGTATGCAGGTCTTAAAGTGAAGGAGGAGCTCATCTGGATCAGCAAGGCTGGACTGCTACAACAAGCGTTGGACCTAAGGTAAGACGGAAAACACTTGATTCTCATAGAATGATGTGTGTTTAGAGAAGGATTGCTCTTGTTTGGTTTGTTTGTCACTAGAGAGTTAGACTCCTAGGGAGATTAGGTTTGTCCGCAAAAATAACTCTTTCCGCATGACAAATTGGCGACTCCACTGGGGAATCCATTGATGTGATTGATTTTTCCTTTGAGTATTACTTTGATCTGAAAAGAGTCTTGTTTCTTTTGTTTTTTGGTTGCTTGATTGTGTTTTTGGGTGGCTTAGCTTAGAGTCAAGTTAGAACTTAGTTTTTCTTCATTTTGCAGTAGTACGCACCCTCTGAGTTAGACATAGTGCGTACCTATACGCACTGTATCTGTGTACACAGAGCGTGCACGCACCTGGTTAAACAGGCTTGCCTGCGTACCCTGGTAAAATTAAGAAAATTTCCCCTTTTTATCAGTTTCTCCCTTTTGAATTTTGTTTTTCTTAGTTTTTTTCTGCCCAGATCCACTGGTTGACTGTCAAAAATCTTCACCTATACTTTTTCCATTAGTGTCGAAAGTTTTAGTGAAATTCCTTGAGATTTAGCCTTAGGGTTTGGTTTTTATATTGGTCCTGTAGTGACTTTGGGTTTAGAAGTCGCAAAGCCTTAGATATCTCTGGTTTTGTCAGTCTTCTTAGGAGTCGGACCAGTCGCAAAATCTACCCTCGTGAGCGACCTACCTTTGTGTTGCCTCTTTGCAAAATTTCAATATAACTTGTTCATTTAAAGTTGTGAATTTCATTTTAAAAAAGAACAAAAAGAGATTGAGTTTTTGTTTTGATTAGTTTGTGATTCTGCATAAACTAGTCCTTGGATTAATCATTGCCAAGTAAAACATCCCGGAATCATCCTAGTAAGCTTTTGCTCCTTAGATTAACTTGTTAGTGAAAGATTAGGTACATTTCCTTTGATTTGCTTTTGAGTGATTTTTCATAGATTTTCATAGATCTTGAAATTGCTTTGATTAGATTAGTTTCCCATGCTTTTATTAATTAGGAAAATATCAACGATCTCCTTTGCAACATTTGCTTTAGAATAGCATTTGACGTCTTTGAAAGAGAAAGGAATTTTTTCGTGAAGTAAAGAGTGGTCATGTTTTGTGCGCTTTGAAAGATAAAGAGAATTGTTTCTTTGATTGTCTTTTGAGAAAGTTGTTTTTTATTGAAAAGATTGCATTCTCTCAACTCTCTTAATTAGAAAATTCATTGAAAAGAGAAATTTATCAATCATCTTAGGTGCATCTTTTAGAGAATTGGAGTCGAGTCTATACACCACCAAGTTTCATCTCCATCACTTTTGTCTTAAAGAACAGCCATTAAAATCAACGCTTAAAATAAAATTCACTTAGAAATTTTTATTTTTCTAGGGCTCTGGAGCACCAACATAGATCAGGCTAGTGTCTTGGAGTAGGTGAGTAATTAACTCTCCAAGACTATTAAACCAAACAAGTAGCTTATCTTGTGATAGAATAAATCCAGCTGTTGCATTTATACTCTGGGAAAGCTCCTCTTAAAGGAGAAGCATAAGCTCGTGTCCGAACCAGTGAGGGGATCAATCCTCCCTCGTTGGGGACGACGCCAGACACGCACGTATTACAAACGGTAAACCTCAGATTATTGT
>APFE030455119.1:41677-64971 GCA_000404065.3 Pinus taeda | reverse complement strand
CAGAGTCATCTTTTAAGCCCTTTTCTGATTCCTAAAAACTGAAAAGATTGCCGAGCATTTCTTTTACACTCGTTAAAACGGAATTAAAAGACGGTCCTCTTACAGCCCTTTTCTGACCGAAAAAACAAGAAAAGATTGCCGGATTTTTGTCGTTTCAAATTCGATAGTGGAAATAAAACGACGTGTCCTTGATCGCTTTTTACTTTTCAGGTCAAAGACACTAACTATGAAAATATCCTTGGTCGCAAGATCAAGCGGTTTTCCTAGGTATTATTTTATACTTTTTCGGGCTTAGGAGACACAACTTTACGAAAAAGTTCAATCTGGATTCTTCTAAGTTTTTCAGACTCTCTAAATATGAAAAGCGCCGAGTTTCTCCTATACTGGACTCGTTAAAATTTCACAGTAAAGGACCTGTTCTATTACAAACAGGAACGGACCACTCCTTCTTAGGGTTTGCATCAAAACTAAGTTGGACTCATCCGAAGGATGAGCTTACAAACAAGCATATGTTATCCTCCTCAAGCTTGTAAAAAATAAAGAGGTACTTGCCAGAAATGGTGGGGGAAAAATGAGAAGAATGAGCCTATTTGATATCCTTTTGTCTCAAGAAAAAACTTACTACCACTCTTGAACACGACACTTATTCATTCACCTGGGTTGGGAAATCCTTTACCTCACAGTTGACCAAGATCACTTGACATCTTTAGCCGGGTTATGGGAGTCGACTTTGAGTCATTTATCACCAAACCATCTGTTGTTTCGTTATGTGTTCAAGAGGTCTGAAACAAAACATTCAACCGCAAAATACCTATCGTTCATCATGTCATCATTGAGTCAGTCCTTGCAGCAACATTTCTTCAACTTGAACTATGATTTCGTGTTGTGGGCTTGCCTGTGACGGGTCGCTTTCTATCGACATCAGCACATCATCTAGAGAGTTGACTTAGAAATCGTCAGTACCTTGGGATCTGCATGCATCAGTGGCAGTTTTCTCGCCTTCGACGTTGGTTTTCATCATTGACTTGCGATTGAAGGATTCCATGAAATGTTCGACACTGACTCATTCATTCACATCTCATGGATTGTGCTTGGTACTTTGAGAACCATTGACATTACTGGTGGTATCTCTCACGCTTGTTAACAGTTTACATGATTGACTAGTAATCAAGTGGTTTCTACCGTGTTCGACATCGACTCATTCATTCGCATGGCTAGAATCGTACCAATTCGGGGAACAGAAATGAAGACCCATGGATCTAGTGTCCACCATCCAGGCTGCGAGGAGTTTTGTATTCATTATGTTGTAGACAAATCATAAACAGATGGCTGCGCCCATGCTGTGTCTACACGAGTCTATGATTATGATGTATTATGAAAACATTCTTGTACTAGAATAAGTTAGTCCAATAGTTAAAGTTTTGATCTGAGTATGGGAATGCCTACCTCAGCAATGATATGATCTTATACATGTATTTTGTGGTGAAAATTGTAGGTTCTGACCGGGCTCTCCACAAGATGATCCTCGAAATGATAAAGTACTTCACCCTTCCTATATGATTTAACACCCTTATCTATTACAGGCTTCGTACTTTAGGGGTCAATCTGTTACACTGAAATTTGTCACCATGACTATCTGCAGTTAATATGGCTCCATCAATAGTCATATTATCCTCCTTGTCAAGCCTAATACCTCTGCTCTTCATGTCAAGCTTCAAAAAAGAGAGAAAGTCACTAAAACATGTTTATCTCTGGGTACGCAGGTTCTCTCTACCTTGCCTGCGTGTACGCATCCCAAACTCATTGTACCTGCGTACTTGTATGCTCTGTAAGCCAAAGGATGGGTGCGTACCCCTGTAAAGGTCAAAAGGCGCGAGTTTCATCTTCAAAAAGTTACTTGTGGTCACTTCTAGAGCCTTCTAGAAGAGTGTTTGACGTGTATTGAGCGCCTCCAGATGGTTCATGCATCCCTATGATAGAGGAACTTATCCCATCAAGAGAGGAGCTACCCCATCCAAAAGAGGGAGTATCCCATTGATGTTGGAACTGAATAACTTCCTCTAGAACACTATAAATACAGGCCTTGGGCCAAAGGAGGGGAGGTTGAAAGCTGAAATTATAAAGGGTAAATGCTGCTGGAATTAGGACTTCCATTGTTGACTTGTGAGGAGAGATCACTATCCGTCCTTGTTGCCATATTGGGAGTGGGTGAGCTTGTCAAAGTAGAGGAAATCTCTTGTTGGACCCTGGGAGGAGCTTGCAAAACACCAAGGCTCAGGTTGTAATGGTTCCTTTTTCGTTTCCTTAATACAAATAAGTCCATTCTTCTCAATGATTTGTTGTTAATAAATTATTTCATGTACTCCTTGGTCTATGTGATGAATATGCTTTGTTTTATGAATTATTCAGGTGTTATGTAATCGTTTGCTTTGTCAGTGTATGTAGGTCTTAAAGTGAAGGAGGAGCTCATCTGGATCAGTAAGGTTGGACTGCTACAACAAGCGTTGGACCTAAGGTAAGATTGGAAAACACTTGATATCTCATAGAATAACGTGTGTTTAGAGAAGGATTGCTCTTGTTTGGTTTGTTTGTCACTAGAGAGTCTTAGACTCCTAGGGAGGTTAGGTTTGTCCGCAAAAATAACTCTTTCCGCATGACACCCCTAACTGTTCTCTTTCTGGGTCAAAGAGTGGAGTTCATCACCATAGGAGGACCAAAGCTTATTCAATGTGCCAAACCGCTTAAAGGACCCAGTTGGTGTGTTCTACCCTAGAAAATCATAAATGTGCCAAACTGCTTAAAGGACCCAGTTGGTGTGTTCTACCCTAGAAAATCAGAGTGCAAACCATCCTTTCACGAGGGTCTAGACCACCGGGGGGTCCGGCAAGGTGGTCACTCCAAACCTCTGAGACCCACTATTTTAGCCTAGCTGAGCTATAATGGCATCCTCGAACCCTTCCAACAAGAACCTGCTCTATCGATTCCATGGCCTCACTCCACTAGAAATCCTCACCCAGCCTTATGAAAACCTCCAAATATTTTGAACTAAGGATCCTCTACTTCTTTAATTTACGGGGACCTTCATCAGGGGGGTGTTCAAAGGGGGGTCACAAGTATGGTTTTCCTCAGGAGCAGGGTTGCCTGGGGTAGGGTTTGGGGGAAAGCCCTGGAAATGGGGGGGACCTCAGTAGAATTCTTGGAAAGGGGTAATGAAGAGACCGAAGCAGGAAGACCAATGGCGAGGGTAGTGGGATCATTGTTGGAAGTTGCAGAGAGCATGCAGGATCCAACAAAGGAGGGGAGGCCTTCTGTAGAAAGACCCAAACTTGGATCCAGGGATTGGTCTAAGAAATTGAGGGTAGAGGGAGACAAAGACTGGGCTGAGAGGTCAAGGATGGAAGGATTGGCCTCAAAGAAAGTCGTTGTCGAGCATGAGGGCCCTGAGATCAAGGGGAGTGAGACTACTGTGTCGGTGATTTCATTGCCAAAGTGGAAGCTGCTTACCGGAATAACCTTCAGAGAAGTCCACATGGAGGTTCCCTTGAGAGGGTCTTCTGAGTAATCAACAATATCCTCCATAGCCACCTCTAAAATCCTGCACCAGCTACCTTTAGAAACCCTAGGTTGAATGTCACTGTAGAGACCATTTGGAGGCTTAAGATAATACTGTAACAATAAAAAGTAAAATACCACCGAGTGGAAAAACGACCTAATGAGTAACAGATCGGCGTATGGGAGGCCAGAGGGATCAGCAGTAGGGTCAGGCTGCCTCAAGGGAGGCACAGGCCGTGGAGAAACCGTCGAACCCTAACCCCATTCCTTTTGTCACTTTCGAGAATGCTTCAAATTACATTAGACCATTATTTCTTATATTTATTATATTGTTTTAGTGAAAAAATACCTGCTTACAGTGAATTGGTAGAACATAAGGCTCCTTATCCTGTGGTAGGTATTTTGATTAATCTATAAAAAACAATCCACTATGGATATCATGTCTTTGTGTCCTGTTAAATGCTTCATACCATTTACATTTAAAAATACTACATTTGAAAGAGTGGTAATCTACCTCAATAATTTCTTGTATTTTTCCAACGTATCGAAGATTCCCTTCAATAACATTTTTATCTTTTGAACTTGCTCGACTTGATTGCTTGAAATCAACCATGACCCCACAATTGAAGGATCGTCTTTTTGCATCTACTCTTTCTACACGATAATGATGACTATATGCCCACATTGCAAGATACTTCCTCACCTGTGACAAGTCATTTACTTGAGTGACAATAAATATGATATTGCATAGTTAAATAGTTAACAATGTGATTAATGTATTCAAGCAACATTTTGTAATAATTCAAATTTTACCTTTTATTCACATCCTCTGCACATGTTGATCTCATCTTCTATTATGTTTTCATCTATTCCTTCGTCATCTATTTGGTTTTCAATTTGTTTAGAAACCCATTCTATTGTGCATTCTTTTCTCCATTGATTGGAAATATCAGTGGGAAGTGGGGTATTCCTTGGGTTTGATATCTTAAATTGTTTCCTTGCTTCTAACACTTCTTTCCTTTTTATATCATACATATCAATCCATTTATTCATGAATTCCATTTGGTAGAGGACAAACTTGTTGAGCACAACACTTTCATCAACACCTATTAAAAATCAACATGTATAATTCAAACTTAAAATATTATTCTTTCAATTCGAGAAGCCCAAAATGATTTAGTAAATGATTCTAAAATAACTATAATAATGAATATTTTACATATCAATTACTTCTTGAACACCATTAGTTTGAGGCTTTTCTCCATCTATAATATCAGATGCACATTATTGATCCCAAAATTGTGCACCATCTTCAAAATCTTTACCAAGGAATTTACATAGGAAGAAAAATGCTTCATTTAGTACATACCCTTCAGCCATGCAACCCTCTGGATGTGCCTTTTGTCGCACATATCTTTCTAGGGTTTCATGTATCTCTCAAAGAAAAACATCCATCTCGTTGAAACAATACCTGCCATTTCAATGTCATCAACTAGATGTATAAGTAAATGGACCTATAGGTCCATGAAACTTGTAGGGAGCTCCTTTTCAAATACACATACAATTTCTATGATTTCTTTCTTCCATCTTCACACTTGAAACTCATGGATCTCTTTACAGGTCACCCACCTAATTTGATATTGTCATTAAGTTAGTATGAATTTTTAGTGACATTTAGAATGAGATATAATATATCATTGTATCATATAGAGGAACATTCCATACCACATAAAACCTTGTAAATATCAAGCGACCACATACCTCGTAAAGGCTAACAATCGACATATGGCATTCCTCAAGTCAGTTGTAAGGCATGAATCCCCTCTTATTGGTAGTGGCAGGATATACTATCAAACCAAATTATTATAGTTCATTAGTATTGATTTATCATAATATATCAAAATAATATTTAGTAAGTAAATGATAAGAATAACAATTAATTGATGTTAATACCTTCATAACATTGTGATAATCATGTGATATCTCCCTCTACTATAAAAGCTTTATTCAATAATGACCCATATCAAGTGGGTGTTCTTATTGAATGAATCACATTTTTTAGTTGATCTAACTCTTTCCTTTTTAGTATCCATGGAGCTTTTGCATATGATTCATTTTCCTTACTTGGTCACAAATGTCTTTTATCAAATTTGGTACGTGAAAGAGTAATATCCCTCCTTGATGATAAAGTGTATTTATCTTTGCTAACATGCATAGGATCTAATAAATGAGATATTAATAGATCCTTTGGTACATGAAAGAGTAGGCCATGTCCATATGCAGGTATTTGTATTGGTTTATCAAAATTATTAAACTCCTCATTTGTTCTGATTCCATTGCCAACCTAAAATAATTGATACATGCATTATTTTTTCCAAGGTTAGAGATTAGACTATATAATGTACTTATATTGTCCATTAATTTATAGTTGAACTTATTTATAACACCCACAAAATATAACAATTGTATCAAAGTATTCATTCCATGTATTATCATCATGACTAACCTCTTGTTCACTGCCACCAATTTCTATTATATTTGCAGACTCAATTGCCATATCTTCTTCCACCACTTTCTCATGCAATGTGATTTAACACTATGGGGTCCACCCTTGTGTACATATTTTGGTTGTTTTACAGTAAAGGGTTCAACTTTGTATTTGTTGCAAACACATTTTCCACCTAAAATAATCAATGACATGCATTATTTTTTTCAAGTTTGAATAATAAACTATATAAATTACTAGGTTTAGGAAAACAAGGATCAGAAACTAAATTTCTTATTCCATTATTTTAACCATTCTAATTTTCATTTTAGCTATTTGCATTTTCAGTTATGAAATTCTCCACCATTTTTGTGACACTCTTATGATAATGATTGAACCCGAGTTGAAGTCTTAACTTTTCATGCAGATCTACACTTATGATTATTAGAGTCATATCTATTGAAATTTGGATACTAGTTTTTAACATAGATATCAAGTTTCTTATCTAGTTTCAATGTACATTAGGAACATAACGGTACTAGACTTTCATGAAATTGTTTGAATCCTATGGAGATTTTGATATTTACCAAAAATTAGATGTTGAACATATTATACTACCTTGTCATACATGTGAAGCATATTTAATATATGTTAGATGATCTAAATTACACCTTTTCATTATATTAATACACAAATGATATTTTTTTCTTATTGGAAAAAAAAACACTATGGCATTTCCAACCTAAGTCAATAATGACTAAAATAATTATTGCATAAATCAATAAATCCTAAAATGATGCCTAAGTTATTTATTCCTCCCAAAGAGACAGGAGTCGAGTATAAATGGTACAACTATGGGCACTACTATGTAAACAACACATGTTCAAACCTTTATAGGGTAGAGCCTCTATGCAAACTGTGCATGAGGGAAGGTGTTTGATATCTTACAGTTGGTTTCCCTTCATCACCAAAGTGGATTAGATTATGAGTGGATTGGAAAAGCAACCCTTATTTGTTCCTTTCATTTTTTTAGGAAATCTCAAGTTCAACTAGTGCTAGTAGATGGTTTCAAATATGTTTGCTAGGGATTTTCAACAAGGTCACTAGATCCCAATGTAACATAGATACTTCATATTTGTTGAAAAGTAAAACCCCCACATAGCACCGAATAGATTATTAATGACTACCTAGAGAACTTAGACTAAATTAATTGTGGAAGTAAAAACTACAACCAAATTAATCATGAAAGTAAAAACTACAATTGAAAAAAAAACACACACTTTGTAATATACTAGAATTCATCCTCGCCCAATCCAAAGTTGATGAATAATATGTTAAATTTTTAATGAAACTCATGAAAAATAATAAGCATGTTATCGATATAAGAGTGCATGAACTTGATTAATGTATATTCATTAATTGGAGATGATGAATATCCAAAGTTGATGAATAATATGTTAAATCTTTGATGAAACTCATGAAATATAATAAGCATGTTTATCCATATAGGAGTGCATGAAATTGCTTAATGTGTAGTTGTTAATTGGAGATGATGAAAAAGGGCGAAAGGAGGGGACTTGGGAGGATAACCAAAAATAGAAAAAGACACGGTGGGAATGAAAAAGGGCCAACAATACCAGATTATCTGTAGATTGAAGCTATCAGTGGCAGGAGAGAAGGAAAGTGCATGGGTCGGGTAGGCAGTGGGACAAATCTGTGTGGCTTAGAAAGAAGAAACACAGAGGTTAGTTGATCCATCTGAACTTACCCTCACCAACTTTGACATTGTCCGCGCTCTGTATACACATTATGTGAACAACTGATGGAACCCCCTAAACTTTTTGTGCATAGAGTTCCTTTTCAGTATTGTTACTAAATGGATTATTATAAGCCCTAACTTTCTATTGCTAGGTAGCATTATTTTACCCTAGGGCAGAGGAATTGCAGACATTCTGTTAGCTATCCACTTCTAGTAGAAGCAATTTGTGATTATATGAGACAGTTTTTGTATCCTTTAACATTGGAAAATACCTTGGACCCTTTTTCCTCCCATTAGACATAGTTATTGGTTGGCTCTTTAGGGTTCTTAACTGAACTGAGATTGGAGGATCCAAAAATTTATCCCAAGACTTTATCCAAGAAAAGATAAGGATGGTTGCAAGGAGATCCAACATGGAGAAGCTTAGCTTCATTAATGAGTATCCAACTATTTTTTCAAGTCAACCTACTCGCAAGTAGATCCAACATTGGGCATGCCCAAACTAATTTAGCAAGTCGAGTGTTTACCGTTTCCAATCTTGGAAAATAAATGGGTGAAGAGGAGCCCTATAAAACTGTACAACCAATTAAGCTGGAGGTTAATTTCCTCTAAGTGCAAAAAATTCAAATCTCCTAATTGCTCAAAAGGAGATGAAAGGATTTGCAATTTCCAAACTAGTGATAAAGATGCCTCAATAAATGAATGATGCCTTTAAGAAAAGGAACAAGAACAACTTGTGGAAATAAGCAAATGGATTTGGAATTGCAATAGAGCAAGATAAAAACTATAAGAAAATGGAATGCTCAAAATAAATTAAAATAGTTCACAAGACTCATATAAGTATTTTGCATGTGAAGTTTAGAGCATATGAAGTAAAATGCATGAAATGAAAGCAAAAAAGATAATGAAAATGAAAGCAAAAAAGATAATGAAAATGAAAGTAATTAGTGTTCATTTAATCTACTTAGTGTTAAGTGACAAAAACAAACCGCTCAATCAATCACATGGAGACCTTCCGCGAATGAGGAAGAGTTGGATGCCAAGGGGAAAAGGTTACCAAGCTCCAAAGAACAAGTGCCTATGTATTGTATTTGTTACCTCTTATGAAATGAGGGATGGAAAGGAAGTTGTTTTTGGAGGAAGTTTACAAATGATCCCTCAAAAGGGAGAGATACCTCCTTCCAATAGTTAGAAGTGATTAAAAAATAACACTAGATGTTAATTGGAAATAGTTACAAAATTTGGTTTGATCTTTCACTCAATGATAAGATCAAAACCCAACAAAACTTAGAACTCCCTTAATGGATGAGAAGAGAAGTTTGAATGGGCTACAAAATAGGGAATCCATGAAGAACCCTTGGAATGTAGAACCACTCTGGAAGGTACAATGAAAGGGTTTAATAGTTAAAGAGTTTGATTGTCCTTGTTGTCCAAATCCACAAATGTTCTTTCCCTTTCAAAAGCTGCCCCAAAATCATCTCAAAATGAAGTTTTAGGTCTTCTAGTGCAAATACCATATATCAATCCAAAAATGGGAAAATTTGGCCACTCAAATGCAACGAAAATGAACTTTCTTAGGTAGAGTAAATCTTCCAGGAAGCAATTTCCTTGGTGCCCAATATCAGTCCAAAAGAGGAGAGACAAATCAGCTTTAGCAGACACTTGATATCTACAAAAAAGGTTAGAAAAGGCCAATGTGAAAGAGGCCAAGCTAGCCACTTCTAGCAGAAGAAATTTGTGATTATCTGAGACAGTTATTGTATCCTTTAACATTGGAAAATACGTTGGAACCTTTTGCCTCCCATTAGACATAGTTATCAATTGGTTCTGTAGGGTTCTTAACTGAACTGAGGGTGGAGGATCCAAACATTTATCCAAGAAAAGATAAGGATGGTTGCAAGGAGATCCAACATGGAGAAGCTTAGCTTCATTAATGAGTATCCAACTAATTTTTCAAGTCAACCCACTCGCAAGTAGATCCAACATTGAGCATGCCCAAACTAATTTAGCAAGTCGAGTGTTTACCGTCTCCAAGCTTGGAAAATAAATGGGTGAAGAGGAGCCCTATAAAATTATACAACCAGTTAAGCTAGAGGTCAATTTCCTCTAAGTGCAAAAAAATTCAAATCTACTAATTGCTCAAAAGGAGATGAAAGGATTTGCAATTGCCAAACTAGTGATAAAGATGCCTCAATAAATAAATAATGCCTTTAAGAAAAGGAACAAGAGCAACTTATGCAAATAAGAAAATGGATTTGGAATTGCAATAGAGCAAGATAAAAACTATAAGAAAATGGAATGCTCAAAATAAATTAAAATAGTTCACAAGACTCATCTAAGTATTTTGCATGTGAAGTTTAGAGCATATGAAGTACAATGCATGAAATGAAAGCAAAAAAGAGAATGGAAATGAAAGTAATTAGTGTTCATTTAATCTACTTAGTGTTAAGTGACAAAACAAAGCCACTCAATCAATCACATGGAGACCTTCCGCAAATGAGGAAGAGTTGGATGCCAAGGGGAAAAGGTCACCAAGCTCCCAAGAACAAGTGCCTCTATATTATATTGGTTCCCTCTTATGAAATGAGGGATAGAAAGGAAGTTATTTTTGGAGGAAGTTTACAAATGATCCCTTAAAAGGGAGAGATACCTCCTTCCAATAGTTAGAAGTGATTAAAAAATCAAACTAGATGTTAATTGGAAATAGTTACAAAATTTGGTTTGATCTTTCACTCAATGATAAGCTCAAAACCCAACAAAAATTAGAACTCCCTTTATGGATGAGAAGAGAAGTCTAAATGAGTTACAAAATAGGGAATCCATGAGGAATCCTTGGAATGTAGAACCACTCTGGAAGGTACAATGAAAGGGTTTAATAGTTAAAGAGTTTGCTTGTCCTTGTTGTCCAAATCCACAAATGTTCTTTCCCTTTCAAAATCTACCCCAAAATCATCTCAAAATCAATGTTTGGGTCTTCTAGTACAGCTGCCAGATATCAATCCAAAAAAGGGCAAATCTGGCCACTCAAATGCAATGAAAATCAGCGTTCTTAGGTAGAGGAAATCTTCCAAGAAGCAAGTTCCTTGCTGCCCAATATCAGTCGAAAAGAGGAGAGACAAATCAGCTTTAGGAGACACTTGATACCTGAAAAAAAGGTTACCAAAAGCCAATGTGAAAGAAGCCAATCTTACTTGGGCATCCACTAGATTAGTGATGAAACTCAATTAGAAAAAATTAACAAATTAAATATATTAAAACTTGAATAAAACTCTACCCTATGGCAGCCAAGAAATGTTGGGTTAAAGCAAATCTTCTTGGCTGATTTGTGGCCTTTAGGTCAGCCACCAAATAGCCTTCAAATAGCTTAAATTTTCAATGAATCCATAAATAAGGTAACCAAGAGAAAAAAATTAGAATTTTGAGGGAAGAATTTTTTAGATTCAATGTCCTCCTTTTGGATGTCTTTGGCTACCCCTAATGATGGGAAGATCATGACTTCATTAGCTCTTGAAGCTTGGTTTATATGACCAACAATTTCCCCAAACCTTCAATCTTTCAAAAGTAACATGTGCCTCACTTAAGATACTTGCATCTAACAATTAATAAACTCAGGGAATAGATTTGCAAAAGAGAAAAAAAATAACTTGTGTTATTCACAAACACACAATGAAATTTATTCAAATTTTCACAACTATTAGAGGATAGTCAAATACTTTTCTACCTCTTCCTTGGTAATACTGCCCCTATTTGGACTTTATCGATCAAAAGAAATGCAACAAAACCAATTCAAAAAAACACAAATATACCTTGCATCAAGAAAAGATCATCAACATCATGCCAAGATAAAACCTTCAAAGACTTTTCTTTTTTATCATGTGCAATAATAAAATCACAGCATATACCCAAGCATTAGCTTCCCAACTATGAGAGAATGAGAGCTCTGTGGGTTTATTTATGCATGTTTGGGAGAAAACCCCAATGAAGAAGTGATCCAACAAGTGGCATAGCGGTGGAAATCCTAATGAGGGTTGAATTCTCCATGTGGCACAAGGGCTTCCCAAGTGTGAAGTCAAACTGTTGTAGCATCTCCTCTACTAGCAGCGTATTCTTCTTGAGATATCTGCATTGGTGTAGATGCTATCCACATATGAGATGAATGTAGAGAATGGGAGACAAACTCCCTCAAAACCTGTGCTTAACTGTTGTGAATAATCCTCCAATAAATGACATATGTACAGGCATGTGGGTGGAGGATCTTGGCTGGCCTGCGTGGGTTGTAATAGATGGGCACTAGCTATGTGTTAACACATGGCTGGATGGGTGTGGGATGTAATAGACGACCGCAAGCTATGTGTTAACACATGGCTGGATGGGTGTGGGTTGTAATACATGGGCACTATCTATGTGTTAACACATGGCTGGATGGGCGTGGGTTGTAATAGATGGCCGCTAGCTATGTGTTAACACATGGCTGGATGGAGGGAGTTAACTCCCATTTTTACTCCCCTTTGACTGCTAGCACTCAACTTGATGGACTCGACCCTCTTTATAACTGAATATGGACCAAATTGGGTGGGATTTGGTCACCCCAAACTGTTGTAACAAGCGCAAATTCGCCCCTCCACTTGGCACTGAGAATTGGCCCTCTTATGTGGTTGTCCAAGTCACAGTATATACCCAAGCATTAGCTTCCCAACCATGAGAGAATGAGAGCTCTATGGGTTTATTTATGCATATTTGGGAGAAAATCCCAATGAAGAAGTGATCCAACAAGTGGAATAGCGGTGGAAATCCTAATGAGGGTTGAATTCTCCATGTGGCACAAGGGCTTCCCAAGTGTGAAGTCAATTTGTTGTAGCATCTCCTCTGCCAACAGTGTATTTTTCTTGAGATATGTGCATTGGTGTAGATGCTAGCCACATGTGAGATGAGTGTAGAGAATGGGAGACAAACTCCCTCAAAACATGTGCTTAACTGTTGTGAATAATCCTCCAATAAATGACATATGTATAGGCCTGTGCATGGAGGATCTTGGTTGACCTATGTGGGCTGTAATAGATGGTTGCTAGCTATGGTTAACACATAGTTGGATGGGCATGGGTTGTAATAGATGGCCGCTAGCTATGTGTTAACACATGACTGGATGGAGGGTGTTAACTCCCATTTTTACTACCCTTTGACTTCCAACACTCAACTTG
The DNA here is from genome assembly GCA_000404065.3 of Pinus taeda. Lineage (NCBI taxonomy): Eukaryota > Viridiplantae > Streptophyta > Pinopsida > Pinales > Pinaceae > Pinus > Pinus taeda. The sequence goes on along the minus strand of APFE030455119.1, from coordinate 51,977 downwards.
ATGGACTCGACCCTCTTTCTAACTTAAGATGGACCACATTGGGTGGGATTTGGTCACCCCAAACTATTGTAGCAAGCATAAATTTTCCCCTTCACTTGGCACTGAGATTTGGCCCTCTTATGTGGCTGTCCAAGTCATCATTAAATTATTCTTTGAATTCACTTTTTTTTCCACATCATTTCCACTTGTTGACATATTTATTTTGTCAACCACTTATTAATTTTTTCAACTTTTGTCACCACTTTATACCACTAAAATAGGAAAAATGGATTTTGAGGGGCCAGAAGTCATCTTTTGACCCTCAAAGTGGACTCTAGAAGAATGGTGGGGTAGAGAGCATATCTTTTAAGTACTTATAAGCTCCCGGCCCCAACATCTTTTAGGCTCATTTATTTCAAAAAAATTGAACAATTTAATTAACAATCTCATTTTGCGGGAATTTTTAATAAATTAAAAAATTCTATCAAAACCTAATCAAATTTCATGAGACTTTAGATATTTCCTAGTATGATAATATACATCGACTCTAGGAATTAGGACAGACCCAAGGCTCAATCATCAAAGTTGCCACTCCAGCTTTGGAGGTAGGTGATTGAAAAAACTTAGTTAATTATTCACTTTGAAAAGCAAGAATAATTAGCTAGGTGAAAAAACACTCTAGAGTGTACTCACTCGATGATCAAGTCCCAGTTTGTCTAGGCGTTTTATAAAAGGTCATCATACTAGTGACATTTAATACAATTCCCCACAGGGTTGCGAAATTTGAGGGAGAAGAATAGAGAGGAGAGAGAAATGGTCAACAGGTGCCTATTGACTCTTCATCTTCTAAAGAAAAAATGGTTAGTGCCCTGTACATTGGGCCATAGGATCTTTAAGTTTTTCCTGGTGCAACCTAGCAGATAACACTCTTCAAGGTTTATCTCATCACCACAAGTGAGGCTTCCCTGAACAAGACTCTTGCTATATATCCCAACGGTGAAACCCATAAAAGAAAGTAAAGTTTCTATGTGTATCTTGTACTGCCTATAAAGGCAACACTTGGCTCTGTCAGTTGCTGCAAATTGCTCAACGAGACATCTACCAGGTGCTTTTCTTACATCATCTCTTCTTACATTCAACAATATATCTCATAGGAAAACTACTTGGAAACCTAAGTGACAAAACCAAGACTTTCTTATGTTGTAATTCCAAGTGATAAGGTACAATCTATTCATATGTGAAATGCATGTAATAACTTTACAAACAAGCAATCTAAGTTTCGGCTTGAAATACAACATTTTAGAACCAACACTTGAATGCATTCATGCATTTATTTTCTTGAATATGAAGGAGTAATCATTGAAACTATCGAGAGATTGCAACTGCTATGAAAAGACCCTAATCTTAGTGGGTTGAAGCATGAAATAGAGAATTAACTCTAAGTCACTATTCTTTAAATATTTTACAATCAGTGAATGACTAAAGGTTGACGAAGACCATTAATGATAACAGTCACACTTCATCTGAATTTTAAAGAAAAAGTATTGCAGGTCTTTCAAGTATTTCCAAACATACTATGGAATTGCCACTTTTGGTTCTGAATGATAAAATAAACAGTGTGTCAAATATTGCTATGAAAACCTAGATTTGTATTTTCTTTGTTGAATTGGGCATAAAATGTGAAGAATAACTTATGCACACCATTTTATCAACCATTTAGAATGCAATTCTACTCATAAGTTCATGCCCAAGATAATAAGACATTTCATTGCTAAAACTCACAGAACATGGTTATAATGCACATAAGAACAGATGGAATATATTTCCAAGCATTACGGATAGCTTATTTCTCACAAACACACACATGAAACTTTCATTCAATCAAATCAATACAAACTACTACAAAAGAATGAGTTTATTTTCAAACACTTTGGAAACAAACTTTGCACAACATTAATATATATGTTACAGTAGCCCAAAGAAATGTTGTGTATGTGTTGTTTTAAATGTGCAACAAGAGGTGCATCCTCCTAGCAAACCTATGATTCAAGATATCCGCTGATGTCAAGCAACCCAACATGTTTGCACCTCAGAAATACAGACCATTGCCCCTTTTTTAATGGATATGGAAAGCTGTAAATTGTCCTTGGTAGCGAAAAGCCCTTTAAGTATCCAAATTGAACCAAGCTTCACTGTCTCTTAAACTTAGAGGGAAATTTTCTTGGCAGTACAAAGCCTTTTAAATATCCACATCAAACCAAGCCTCACAACCTGTTAAACATAGTGTGCAAATCATAGATTTATGGCTAAAAAATAAAAATATACTAGTGCCTTGTTCTTGCTTGGCATCCTGAATAGAGGCATTTTTAAGTGTCTTGGATCATTTGAAGCAAGCCCACAATTAAATCTTGAAGGCACTAACAATGCCCAAGACTGTGAGATCAAGAAGAAGGCTTTGAAGCGGCCTCTAGTGATCATGAAAGACAAAGGTATGTAGTCCTTAAGTTGGGGATGAGTCAACCAAAAATGAGAAGATAGGTTGCTTTGGTGATAGTGGTGACTATTCTAGTAGTTCCTACTTGGGTTGCACCTTGTGGATTAGAGATTTTTTCAATAAATTCAAAGAAAACTATTATTAGCTCTACTATTAGCTCCTACTAGCCATTGATCCCTCTGTAATTAATCAAGAAGCTGCAAAACAAAAGACTACAAAAGTAGTCCATGATACTATTGAAAATAATGAAAGTACCCTTCCTGTTACCAATCATCAGGCTGTAGCCACCACTTCCATTGGTGCTAGAATAAAGAGGGCTCATAGCAAGAAGAAGAGGAAGGAATGTCTGGTTAAAGCTGATTCTTCTAGCGATTTCTTGTTGACATTTAAGGATCAGTTTATAAAATTGCCTGTTGAGTTAGTTTAATTTGACATAACAAGTTGGCTAGCTAAATAACAGGTTGGCTAGCTAAATGCAAAAGTTCACAACAGACAACAGAGGGAGCTGAAGTTGTAGTGTTTATAACAAATTGATATCTCTTATATGTTTTTGCAATTTGGACGAATTTTACCTTGAATTCAAATGAATAAAACAATACTATCCAATCTGCTTTCAATAGAAGCTAATTGGCAGTTGTATGACTAAAGTCGCAATAACCACTTTTGGACTCTTCTTGTGACAAGGAAACCATATAATTGTTATGAAATGGAGTTTACCTAGAGTTATTTGGTTAAAAGAGAAAAACTATGAATAGGAACAATCCTACTAAAAGAACAATCTCACAATCTTTGCAACTATTTTTACTGACAAATTCAATGCATGCCTCATTTTTTCCATAATTTGTCATCTGTATGCCAGAGCCAAAGTCTAAAACCTACCATTGCCAGAAGTTTCTTCAAACACTGAATCAATACAGACATCAGTTGAAATTATACATCACCTTAAACGTGTAAAATAAATGATTTCAAAAGATTTAATCACTTCTTTATTCCAAAGGCTTTACCTATTGATATTAATTTCTCTTGGGATTATGACCTTATTCATAATACCTAAGATGACAATTGAACCCCCATGGCACTTGATGCTTGAGTTCTTAGCAAATTGCAGAACAATGCCTAAAGCCAACCTTTTTGCCATGTTTTTGGAGTTGATTCAATCTTCCAAGCAAGCTTAGTTATTAGTTATCTTCCTTGGTATAATGAAAATCTTCCACCCTTATCCACCTATTACTTCTGGCTGCCCCAAGATCGGTTTCTTCACCTTACTAAGTATTCAATTATCTGTCCAAATCTTAGTGATTTGGCTTAGGTGTGCAAAATCCTTTAAGGTTCTATTACCATTTGGCTTTCCTCATTGAGAACTGTAAACCCAATCTAAACTGGGCATTGGTATAACTTTTTAAATAGGACACATAAAAGATGTCATGTATTATAAGTTAGGAAACTTATGAAACTCCAAATCTACTCAATTCTACATTTTGTATCCAAATATGAAACTTATTGTAAGGAGGCCATATAACTTATGAAACTCTTCACTTACAATAAATAAAATACGTTATATATTTATTGAAGTCATGTTGATGTCTGTTTGACCCGTTGAAACATTTTATCCTCCACATATCTAATAGTATAAAATTAGTGAAACTACCCTTCAGAGATGACATGACAATATATTGTAAAACAAAATAACATTACAGCAGATCTACAATGCCTCTCCACATACGAAATTTAAAACTAACATGCTACTTAAATTGAACTTGGACTATAATGCAAACTACGATGAGAAATACCTGCGTTCATATTTGGCAAATTACTAATTTGCTAAAGTGTGGTGTTATGCTTTCTATATTTCCAGAAGATCAATATGCATTCGTTGTTATATTATAGAATCTAGATAAGACATATAGAAACATGTTGAAGGCTAGTTATTTGGTCCCAATTCTTTTTTGGAATCATTTCAGTCAGTGCCAAGGATTAGAAACAGAAAAAAACAAAATGATACTCTAGGGCTTTTACGTTTACTCATACAACGCCAGTTTGCTTCAAGAGTTGTTCATGCCTCATTTGGACATGCTGAAATTCAAGTTTAACTGAAGGTTTTTCTAGGAGGTAAGCCCCTTCGAGAGAGAGATTCTGAAGCAAAGACATGCTTTTATTACTATCATCCAAATCATAGAGAGAAATTGTAGAATTAGGAAAATCAATCAAGTTTCAGAATTTTTATATATTTGGATACAATAAGGTTCAATAAGTTAGGCCTATCCTTGGTTGTTATTTACTCCTACCTCCTAATTCTTCCCCTCTACCCCTGCAGAAGACGTCAGGTCTTGACAATACAAACTTATTTATAATATTTCATTGGGAAAAAAAGACATCGGATCATAATACTGATTACCAGCTCAGTGAAGGTGTTGAAGTGGCCAACCTTCTATTTTGAAACATGTTTGGATTTAATAAGAAGAGAAAAGTTGCAAATGAAGGATCATGCTTGCCAATTACTATCAACTATTAATGGAAGTTTGGATTGTAAATGTCTTTTAGTCTTCTTTCCTAACAAAGTTCTAGATATTTAATTCCTTTCTTAATTTGAGCAAATGTTTAACTTTATTCTGTGCAAGAATGAATGTTGACAACAATAAATAAACTCTGCAGCAAGGGGAGGGAGAATATCCTTCAAATGCAATTACTGATAGATGTTTAGGAATTTCTGCAAGTGCACCAGGGCAATCAATTTCTGTGGAAAGTGGAAGTGGTGTATCAAGAGGTAGTGATGCAGCAATTGCAACACCTTCCAGAAACAATCATATGGAAAGGGTACAACATTTAGATATTCATCAATAGGACTTAGATTCTTTAGATACTGCAGGGTGAGTCTCATTCATTACTCTATGTTGTAGGCTTCTTGTGGTTGTGTATTTGTCATGTTTGAGATAGAGCATTACTGATCAGTTGTACCTTTGCACTTGAACAACACAAAGAAGAGAAAAAGAGTTCCTAGACTCAATGGTGGGGAGAAGGGTGAGAGGGGACTCCGAAAATTCAGCATGAAAGGTCTATCTTCACAATTCACCTATTCTCTTTCTTTTTCTGACTGAAATTTTCTTTTGGTACATGTTGATGGATGGATGTCTTTATGTTATTGGAGGTAATGGAATTGATATAAATCAATAATAATTTTTTATGTGTTTGTTCTCATAATGGCAATCATGGGTCACAGAGGGAGATCAAATGCAAGCCAGGTGCGGACCTCTCCAACCATGGAGAGAATGTGGGTAGATAATATGTGTGGAGTTCTGTTTAATCCCTGTGCTTGACTAACTCAAAAAAAATCTTGATCCACTGGCAAATAATGTTTTTGTTTGCTATACATGGTGTCCTTAGGGAATGCTTGTAATTATATTTGTATTACATGTTGGCCTCGGGGAGTTTTTTCACTTACTGTCAATTTTTTAACTATGTCCAGTCAGTGAGAAGGTTGAGAGCAAGTGTCATACCACATATAATGAGGTAACAACATGACCATAGAGACTGCTTATTATTAGCAATTGTTCCTTGTTTATTTGTGAAGTACGATTCCCATTTTTTCTCATCATCTTATCTTAATTAAATATTGAAATTCCAATATGTAGCATTTTTTAGCAAGAAATGCATAAGGCATCTCTAAATTTTTTTTACCATTACATATAAAATGCTAAACTGTAATAATGGTTGATACATAGTACAATCAATGGGAATTGTGACATCCCCAGATCTTTGAAATCGATCAATTTGATTGAATCAATGGTGATATGGTCGGGTAAGTAAAATGAATATTGGTTCACGTGAAAGTTCTAGAAATGATATGTTGAGAATGCCCCCTAGGCACATGCTCCAGCAGGCAGTAGGAATGGATTCAATGAACCAGCGGCATGCAGAAAGTGTTAAATGAGACTCATCTCTGAGAGGAAGAGTGAACATGGATTCTCAAGGGAGAAAGGGCTCTTGAACAGGCAAACCTTATGCAGTCAAAGGTGGTTAGGACATGCTCACAAAACAATACTATGAATGTGAGAGAGGTATTAAATTTATTCAGTCTATTTGGACTGAAAGAAATATCTAATCTATGATAACTGTGGATCCTTGTAAGAAGTTCAATTTGTGATTATTTTGTATCCGTTTATCTCAATTGAAAATACTTCATGCTTAGATTGTTGATATCATATGCTTGATTTGTTTGTAGCCCATTTGTAGTAAGTAATTGTTTCTTTTGCGGGACATTTTGAATTCAAATTTACAAATGAATTTAAGAGAAAAACTGGGAGGAGGAGATCCTAAAGGCTTTTCTATAGATTATGCTTCTGCAAACTCATATGTATTTGACAGTGCCACAAACATGTCTAAGTGTCTTATTCAAACAAACCAACAACTTTATCAAGGTAAGGTTTTGGTTCAAGGTTTTTTATTAAGTAATTTATCTATTTGTTGGTCCACCAACTTTTACTAGTTTTTTGTATTATAATATACTAAGATGTTCAATTTCTGCTTATAAATTGTTTGTGTCGAGCCAAAACGTTCTTGACCTTCTAAGCAAGTCAGATAATCCAAAAGAAAGTGACGCATTAAAGCGCACTGTATTAGGAACTTAAATCTATCTAGCTATAGTTTTCCCACAACATGCAACAAGCTACCCCTATTCTTATCTCACCATACCTCTGCTAGGAAAGATTCTATTGGCCTTCAATTTGTGGCTCAACTTTCATGGCACTTTAGTAAGCAAGCAAGTTTTCCCAAAAGTTGTGGATCCATAAGGTAATCCTTCATCAATTAATTAATGCAGCTAGCTATAGTTTTCCCACAACATGCAACAGGCTACCCCTAGTCTTATCTCACCATACCCTTGCTAGGAGATTCTATTGGCCTTCAATTGGCAGCTCAAATTTCATGGCATGCTAGTAAGCAAGCAAGTTTTCCGCAGTGGATCCATAAGGAAATCCTTCATTAATTAATCAATTTTAAATAATTATTTTTTAACAATTTATTCAACACATTAGCAAGCCATGTTTCTCCACACATTATTGTAATAATATTACAAGAACAAAGTCAAAGTGAGAGATTCCATTTCTTTCCAAGAGTGCTGAGGTTTAATATAAATCATTGATCATTTTACAAACCATGGATGTAGTACTATTTCTGTAGGACGAGATATCAATTATATTTCATCTGATAAAGAAACAATAAGTGTCTTACAAACCACAAATAAATAAGTACTTCCTACAATTTATGGAAATTGTGAGCCAAACAAAGGGTTGGCCTTCAATAGGTTTAGTAAAACAACTCTCGATCACCCAGTATTGGACCATGAATATTTGTTGCAAACTACTCAAGACATAGTGGAGAATAGATAAGAAAGCCTGCCCTAGTGAGGTCATGCTCCCCATCGGCTAATTTTCACTTGGTTTTTTAACTAAGTTGTCTGCAAATTCTGCGCTAGAGAGCCATTATGAGATTATACACCTACAATCCTTTGTTTTTTTAGGGAGAACATCCTTTCCTATCGATCTCTTATACTTTGGGGATATGGCAAGTGGAGAAGGAGGTACAAGTGGATCATAAAAGGTAAGCTTACTTTGTTTTTATAGAATAATTACATAATATAATATGTTTTATTTTTGAAGTTAGCATTATAATTTTATAATTATACTTTGTGGTTAATCATTGAAACTTGGACAGGGAAACAATCTGATACCAAAGTCCTTGCTTGAAGATGTTTTTGGGACATAAGGACTTAAAAAACTTCATGCTTTGGATGTTGAACCCCTAATCCATTTTCTTAAGACAAAATCCCCTAAAGCTAACCAACTAGGTCCAAGTAATCAACAAGATTTACGAGAATCGATAAATTCCCCATCCTCTCTTGGATCAAGAAAAAAAAAAAAAAAGTGTCATTAACATCAAACACCAACAATGAAGAACATTGTGTTGAGACATCTTGTGTGATGGCAACTCCCAGGACCGCAAATTCTTGTTCATCCTCAGCGTATGCATCATCTATTGGTAGTTTAGTTACCAAAATAGAGTATGACCCTGTTTCAGGGGAGATAAGAAGGACATATGTAGGAAAACAATTCTTAAATAGGCTAAAGGACTCATGCCTTCAATGATTTAGAGATCATCTTCACCTCACATTCTCCAATATTTCACTTCACTTAAAAGAGATGGTGGTACATGACATAGAGAATGAATTTGGTACTGGTTGGTCAGTTAAGAAGATAAAATTGCAAATGTCACTCAACTCTAATAGGTTTCGTTGCAACCAAACAAGAAAAATTAAAAAAAGCCTCAAGATCAAAGACTGAAACAAAGACCATTTGACATTGTTGAAAATAATACTGAGAGGGGGGGTGAATCAGTATTATCTTGTTCTATTACCAAATCTTCTTTATTTACTCTTTGAATTATTTTTGCATATCAGTACCATAAAATAATGAGCATGAACAAGAAAAAAACAGACAGTCACATCAAAGAACACCAGATATAAGGTGGAAACCCAATGTGGGTGAAAACCACCTGCTGCAATATGTCTCTATCTTCTTTCAAATTAGAAACTCCTTTTACAATGGTCTTGTACTGGTGCAGTCCTTTACCAGTACGCAGTCTGCAACCTGCAGAGAGCTACAACTCTCTCTCGTTTTCCAGTCTCTCCTGGAAGGGAGCTACAACCCCCTACTTCTTTTCTTTCAAGGACCACTTTTCATAAATTTTTCAAACTGGATCCATAAACATCAAATGATCATCAAGTACATGTAGATTTCATAGTCAACAGCAGTAACCAGATCAACAACACAGAACTAAACCCAGAACACCTTAACAACAGAAAAATTCAGTCAACAGATAGTCCTGAGACAGATACATAGCTTTCCTTTCTCTGGCTTGCGTTGCTACGCACTTCACCCTCTGCTTCTCTGTGTATACCCGCAGAGTTCCTTCTGTTGCACTGCGTGACCACACACTGCTTCTTCTATTACGCTGCGTATAGTACGCACCCAAATACACTATCGCGCCGCGTACTTCACTGAAGCCACGCACCCAAAGACACTATCGCGCCGCGTAATTCACTGAACCCACGCACCCAAAGACACTATTGCACCGCGTACTTCACTGAAGCCACGCACCCAGACACTATCGTGCCGTGTACTTTTTCTGTGCGTACGCACCTGAACCTCCGTCGCTCTGCGTACCCACGTACTGCGCCTTCGTCGCCTCTGCGTACCCACGCACTGCGCCTTTGTCGCCCTTACGTACCCACACACTTATCCTTCTTCTACTCTGCGTGCCCACACACTCACACTGTTAATCACCTGTGTACCTCTGATTAGGGCCGAAATACAGTCAGATGCTCAGATTTGATCTTGCGCTCGAGAGATCACCCTTCACAGATTCGCTTTCAACTTCTCTTTTATAGATCAAGCTTTTAAACCGAGAACCCAATATTTCAGATATTAAGATATTCAATTTCAAAATATGCTCAAGCCAAATGATCTCCTTTGCTTTATATAGGCAAGCTCTTCCTCAAATCATGGACCAATACCACGGGCCAAAACCATAATAACACAATACCGTCGGCTAAATACCAAGGGTTAAACATAAGAAACCCCACGTGTTCTTTTCTCTGCCTTGAAATGAGTGCACTGGGGGTACGCACCTCCTGAACGGCTGACCTGCGTGTCTGGCCGCGGTCCCTACACGGCGTACCTGCGGGTACGCATCTTCTGAATTGATCTCCTGCGTACTTCTTAATTTTCAACATATTGAGAGCCTTGCCACGAGTGTTGCCATCAAGTACAACAT